>CAUZXS010006306.1:20000-82620 GCA_963585895.1 Sepioteuthis lessoniana
TATATATACATATATATATATATATATACACTTATTCCTATATATATATATATATATATATATATATACACACTTATTCCTATATATATATATACACATATATATATACACACACTTATTCCTATATATATATATATATATTTTAATACAGTTTTTTTTTTAATTGTTTGCATTGATATTATATGTATACAAATGCTTTTTAAAGAGAAAAACAGTTTGTCAAATCAGATTAACGTTTTTCAATTCTTCTCTTATTCAAAACTTTACTCGCACAACAGTACAATGAAAATCTCAAAATATTAGCTTGTAAAATAAAACTTTTTATTTAACGGGTTAGGCATTCTTAAAACTATATACAGATTTTCTCGACTCACACCAACACAGACGACTATGTTCTCTTGTAAACCTTTTTCATAGTGTACGACGAAAAAAATATATAGGTAGAACTGATTACTATGGCTAAAAAAGAAATGTGTAGTTATAGATAACACCCATTATGATTGATTTTAATGGCGATCAGTTCCCTTCGGAAACGAATCAAAATACCCATGTGCATCAAACGTTTACACACAGTCGTTTTTTCAAGCACAGTACTTTTAAAAAATTAAATGAATTCATTCACAAACAGACCTATGTGTGTAAAAGAAAAAGATGTGTGGACACAAAATCTATACATCAAGTACAATTATTAGTGATATAACTTAATTGGCGTATATAAAAACAATGTATATATGCAACCAATGGTCGGTGTTCCACCTTAGGTAAAAGCGAAGATTTCGAAGGCTGATTTTCAAGGTAAGCTAACAATTTTTCCACAACGTAAACGCAATACAACCTCATATCGCCCCTTCTGGCCTTATGCAAGACTCCGCAAAACTTAGAAATAAATATATGATTTACAGAGGCGCCTCGGGTAGTGTAATGGTTAGCAAGCTAGACTAGCAAACCTTCACGAGTACGTTCAAGCCCCATACATATAGCCTTGTGCCACATCTAATCAAAAAGCTTAATAAATTACTAATATATGCTTTACACAACTTTTTACACGCTAACAAATATAATAGAGCCTACAATTGATTGAAATAAGTAGCCATGTCTTTGTTTTAAGAGAAGAGACATTAATTTTGGGGAGAAATATTCTTTAAATAAATGTCTGGAGGGTCGATTTCAGATTTGCATATTTTTATTCGATTTATTCCAATCAATCAATCAATAACAGGCTTTGTTCATATCTCCATTATTGATATTTTTTTTATCGGCAGACACCACTGAGAGAAGGGTATTCACATGCTCCTCATAAAAAAAGAAAGTGTTCAGTTGAAATATGAACGAAAATAAGACAAACAGGGAGTATATATATATATATATATATATATATATATATATATATATATATATATATATATATATATATATATATAATTCTCCTAAATTGTTTCGACCATGTGGACGCTATCAGGAGAATGTAATATTCCCATTTATTTTTTTCTAATTGATAAGCCACAAAACAAGAAGAACTTAATGATAATATCAATCCATAACGAACATACAGATAGTAACAAAATATATAGACATCTACACACTTGGGCTTCATAACTAAGCTGCTAATGATCAGATAAAATATGCCCCAAAAAATCGTTATTTGTCATTAATTAACTCTATACCATTTTTTAGAGGTAATTTTTAAATTAATATTGCAGACACATATTTTCTTTTTAACTGATATTGCATAAATGTGTAGGTATATCAGATTTGACACTAATGTACTTACTAAGGTAAAGAAGATTGTGTTGCGTCTTTCTTGAAAGTGGGGAGAGCCTGCCTTAAAGTGAAATGGACAATTTTGCCAAATAATGAACAAGTATATATCAATTATTCATATAATTATTATTTTTTAAGCTGAACTCCTTGTAAATATGACTGGGGCCCAAAATATAACAGTCTCATAATGCTGGTTAGGTGAGGCTTGTTATTCCAAACTAACACGTGTTACTGGATAATTAAGCACTTGTCTGAATTTAAATTTTGAACACTTTACAACATTTACAGGCATCGATTTAGATGAATGGATTTTTTTTGTTCAGTGTAGCGGTGGGGACCATATTATATCAGGTGCTGGGTTAGTGATACTCATACAAGAAGAAAATTTATTCGAAACCAAAATAAAAGATATTTATTTAAATCAAGCGGTTCGCGTAGTCTAATGGTTAGAGACCTGGGTTAGCAAACTATTGATAGTGAGTTCGATTTTCCCTGGATTCCGCATACTATCAGGTTTTGTACTAAAAATAAATTAAAGCTTAGTCGTAAATAAGAGCTTGAAAAATTGTCAAGTAGTTGTTGGTAAAGTGCAGGACAGGAGGATCGAAGAGTTAGAGATACAATCTCGTTTGACTTGAAAGCTGACGAAAGAAAAACTGTTTCCATTTAGACTTAGAACAACAACAACAACAACAAAGAACTTACTTTTGTGGTCAGTCTTGTACTTATAAAATCCAAAATACGAATTCAACTATCATGGGAGACTTTTTTACACTAATACCAAATAGACGAAATCTAGATTTTTACTTTTTAAATTTGTTTTTCACACATTTATGAATTCCACAAAGATGAATCTGGCACAAGGCTAACCAAAAAAGAGCATTTAGAATGAAAATAACTTGTGAAGAGATCTGATAAAGGAAAAAATGGAATTGTTTTTTTAATCGTTTTTTTTCCTAATAGAAAAAAAGGAATAGTAAGCCGACTTGATTTTTTTTTAATTAAAAAATAAAAAAGATCTTTTTCATTAAAGGTTTCATAATAAACTTAATGTAACCTTCGTAAATTAACGTATTATAATATAGAAATGATTTAATTATTATAATTTTTTAAAGATTTTATTTCATCGATTCATTTATTTAATTATAATTTTCCAGGGAGTTTTGTATTTGATCTTAAAACTTAAATTTTAAAAGATTAAGGTCGAAAAAATATTTTTTCGATAAATCTGACTTGGGGTTGAATTGAATTGTCAAGGAGGTTGTATACCTTTTCTTTCTTTCTTTCTTTCTTTCTTTCTCAATACTTAATTTTTTTTAACGTTTTTCTTTCTTTAAAATAATAATTTGACTGTTAAAATGATAATGATGGTAATTTTTAATGATTTTGGGGTTATCAAATAGGATAAATTAGGTGTATTTTTTGGTGGAGAGGGTAACAAGCATTTTATTTATTTATTTTTTTTTACGTTCTGTTGATCAATTTTTGAAGGGAAAAAACTTTTAAGTTTATAAAAAAAAACCGGAGGTATCTTTAGAATAAAAACAATTAACTATGGTAATTAAACAAAAAACACGTTGCATATAATCACAGGAATATAACGTGTATGAAAGAAAAATGAAAATTAAATATAAATAACACAAAAAACGGTTTAATATTAAAAAAAAAAAACTTTCTTAAGAAAATTTTGGACAATTTCCAACGTTTCAAAGAATGGAAATATCCAAGAAGTAACTTTTTATCTAACTTTGACAAAGTTTAAACAACAAAACTTACCATTTTAAAAATAAGAGATTAAGTTAAAAAAAAAAATTGTGGTGGTCCCAAAGTCGAGGTTGACTTTTTAACATTGTCTAATTAATAAATTGGACCCTTAGTTTGTGGCCAGGTAGTTAGTACTTTACCTTAAAAAATTATACTTTATTTTTTTTCAAAGCTCACCCATAATTATTAAAAGAAGATTGATAACTTTATTTTTAAATTCAAACCAAGATAATAAAAAAATAATCATTCTAAAATTAAACCTTTAAAAAATAGGGAAAAAAAAGGATTTGTATCTTGGCTGAAGAGCTTAAACCACAATGAATCATTCTTTCCCTGGTTGTACACAACACACACGCACACAATAGACAACAAGAGTGGCTACAAACTGAGTGATCAGTTTACTACATAAAATATATTATAAACCGATCCCCCAGTTTGTGCCAGGGCAGCACGTATTCAACTTAAAGGGTACTTTTTGGGGTTACTTACCGTAGATATTAAAAGGGGTAGGATCTTCATCCAGGGCTCCAGCCAGGAGCACAGAGTATGTAGATGTCCAAAAAATGACCAGGCATAGTTCTAGCCTAGTCTGGCCGTCCATAGTGTAGCATTTCCTAGATTGGGCGCAGAGACCGTCGAAGAGAAGCAGGCACAAGAGCCGACATACTCTACTGTTCACAACACACAAACATTGCCGCCGTGACATTCGGTTGGTCGGCGGTACGGAACACCAAACGGCAATAATTATACTACGGAGGACCTGAATGACAGAAAATAGCTGTTTTCCTAAGAAGGTTTGAGATCAAATTTAAAATAGAAAGCTCTTTGTTTAAACACTACACACACTTTAAAATATATTATAATGATAATTTTCACTTATTATCAATATGTATAAAGCAAATTTATATGAGCTCATATATATTCATAAAATATGTATATATTAAGTGTATACGAAAGGTATTAGATATTATTTAAGACCGAACTCTAAAGCATTGAAACTCTGCGACTAAAGTTAAAACTGCATCAACATAGATATAGTGGCTGTATTTATTTTTGAACTGATACATTTCCTTATTTTTTGTCACAGAATTTCAGTACTGTTGAGTTTGGTCATTAATAATACCTAATAATATCGGCGTAGATTGTATAATGTTTCACTAGTTATAATATAATTTCTTTATCTTGGAAAAAATGCACTTTTTATGAAATGTGATTTATTTTGCACTTATAGCGATATATACATATATATATATATATATATATATAATGACAGCAAATTATATATTTTTAAATGATGACTTAAAAATGGCCAAGGATTTTAGGGCGGAGCTGGTTTGAAATATATATGTGTATATATGTGTGTGTGTGTGTGTGTGTAAGAGAAAGATTTTGAAGTTACGCCCCCGCACGGTGTAGCTTAAAACTCTAAGTAACAAGACGAGTACCACAGGTGTGTGATTTGATATATATATATATATATGTGTGTGTGTGTGTGTGTGTGTGTGTGTGTGTGTGTGTGTGTGTGTGCACGCGCGCAATATTTCATCCATATTTGAGACATGACGTTCGCCAACAAGAAAAATTGAACGCCAAATCACTTTTAATAAAATATGCCGACAAGAAAACTTGCTGCCAAAACACACAAACACACACACACACACAATATATATATATATATGTAATTGCGCAAACCGCATGAAATTTCAAGTAACAGGCATCTAGTGTTCATAATTATATTTTTTTAATTGTCATAAAAATATCGATCACTTTTTTTTCACAAATACTTTTCTTGATCCCGACACAAAAAATAACAAAACTTGAAAAATTATAATTGAAAATAATGAACAGTGTTTCATCGTCTTTAATAAAACTTGCCTTTATAACAACTTGCTGCTTAGATATACACTCTTCAATATATATATATATATATATATATATATATATATATATATATATATATATATATATATATATATATAGTTAGCTATATTTATAATCGAAGAGTGCTCAATATCAGTAATAGAGCGTATATATCTAAATTAGGACAGCGGAGACATAGAATCAACGCCGCTTGGTGACTGTCAGTTAATCGCCACTTTGATCATCGGACCAATTGTCTTCGCCATCGTAAATCATTTATAGAACACTCGTTAATTATAGATATATCAAACTAGAGTTAGCCGAATAGCAACGACTAACATACATCAGCATTGAGCGCACACTGGATGCCGTCTAGAGGACCTATCAAGAGCAATGAACAGTAAGAAAGGATGGCAAGAGAGAGTTAAGGAAATCCATGCTATCAGCACGACTTGACGAGGAGGACATTCATATGAATATATATATATATATATATATATATATATAGATATATATATATATATATATATATATGTGTGTGTGTGTGTGTGTGTGTGTGTGTGTGTGTGTGTGTGTGTGTGTGTGTGATTAATTTTTTATGAACTATTCTATAATTCTGATTGTGTGAAAAAACCCGGATAGTACAATTTGCAAATAAAAAGATATCACACAAACTGATATCCGGGAAAAAATTCCATTAAAAAAAAAAAAAGAAAGAAAAGATTAGAAGCATACGTACCACTAGAAATAATCAACCAATAACGCATACCTTGCCTAAAGAAAAAAACACCGACTCACTAGGCATATATATATATATATATATATATATATATATATATATATATATATATATATATATATATATATATATATATAGGTAATATTCAGTCTAGTTAAAACAGAGTTTGGAGTAATTCCCTCAGGACAAGAAAATCATTCAAGAGGTGAACATTTAAATTTTCCTGGTAGAGAGCTCAATGAAATTAATTTTACAGAGCAATATTTCTTTAAGAAAAAAAACAAAGACCGGTTAATTCATGATTATAAATTTATTTCGGTCCCGTATTTTCAGTTTCTGGTGTGAACCAAAAACATGAAGACTGAAAATTATTAATTTTTTTTCTTCATGTTTTTAAGAATTAATTCCATGTTTCATGACCATTAATGAAATAATTAATTTCTGATTCACAAGCTTGGAAAAAATAATTTTTCAAATAAGCAAAGAGTAGAAGGGATTTTTTTTTAAATAGCTTTTCAATCGAACCATACTCGTTCTTACGGCCAACTGTCCTAAAACCAGTCTGGTAGTGTTGGCAATCATTTCCAGAGGTTAGGGTAACAATTGGGAAGTTGTAGCCTTAAGGTTACATGTATCAAGTGCGGCCTTCCACCACCTCGTAGATCTTTATTTGTACCTTATCTACTTTGGCTAGCTTTAATTGGAGTTTATAAATGGAGTCACAAAATACAACACTGTCAAGGCGCTCGTAGTGTAATGGTTATCATCGTTGGAAATGGACACGGCGACACGAGAGTTCAAGTCCTGGACGAGGTTAATTGCCTTTAACATAGCGTTAATATCCTTGAGAAGGTATGAATCGAACTATTCTCCTTTCAGCCATGGGTAAATAGATGGGCAGACTGGGTTCTTTAGCTTAAGGCTCTGCTTAAAAACTAACCTTGTGTCACATCCTGCTCGTGTTGAGGGGTTGGTAAATACATATATTAGCTCTTAGAACATTGATATTGCAACTAAGCCTGCTTTGTTTTTACAAAGCGTTGAAGTGAGTAACATTTTGATAGCAGAATGAATATAAAAACAAAATGCACAACTCAACATATTCTATTACCGGAGCAAAATAATCAGGAAAGAGATTATGTATAAAGAAATGAGATACAAAATAAATGAATATATAGAACGGTCCTTTATGAGTGTGAAGTTTCTAAGAAGTATGTATTTAATCAAACCCTCCAGCACTGGTAGGATATGACACAAGGTCAGTTTCTTTTAGGTTGAGTAAAGCTGGTTGGAATTCAAAGTTTTCCTTATCCTAGACTGGTTGCCTAAACAAGGCAAAAGAATCTTGTCTGCTCTTATATTTTCCCAGAACTGGGAGATAGGAGAACAAGTGGATTCATGCCTTTCCAAAGAGCCTAAGCACAAAATGAAACACAAACAGCCTCGTCCAGAGTTTGAACTCGGATCGCAGATTTCCAACGACAATAATCATTACGCTTAGGAGGTGCCCGTGGTGTAATGGTTATCGTCGTAGGAAATGGACACGGCGACTCGAGTTCAAATCCTGTACGAGACTGATTGCATTTCACATAGCACTAATACCCTTGGGAAAGGTATGAATCCAATTATTCTCCCTCCAGCTATGGGTAAATAGTAGGATAGACTGTATCTTTAGCCTTGGTGAGGCAACTAGTCTAGGAGAAGGAAAACTCTGAATTCAAACCTGTTAAACTCCGCTTAAAAATTGACCTTGTGTCATATCCTGCCCGAGCGGAAGGGTTGGTAAATAGGATAATCATTACGCTTAGCACATCCTAAAAAGTATGAAAATTTGTGAGGGATTTACATATCAGAGAAGATTTTCTTTTGTTGTTGGTTGCGGGGAATTATAAAAATATTTGTATTTATGAAACTTACGGCATTGTATGCTGTGTTTTGATACTACTACTTCAGGAGAAAGTGGACCAGGGAGTAATGGAAACTAAGGGATGACTACACTTTCACGTTTCTGAACTTGACCCTCACCACCCGATGCAGTTTAACGTCATACTTAGGACGCCCGTTTCGGTCGGGTTTTCCCTCTATGCAGGGGATGCAGTTGGAGTCTTCTTGGCCTCACCGACATGACGGATTGTCTAGTGGCTATTAACGAACTGGATTGGCAGACTAGTTTGATTCTCACTGGGTGTCTCAAGCTTCAAGCCTTGTGCTAAACTAACCGAGAGCGTGTGTGTGTAGTGAGAGCGATATAAATTGGGGAGGAAAAGAATATATATACATATGTATATATATATAGAGAGAGAGAGAGAATGCATAAAGAGAGAGATAGAAATACTTATATCATCTCTCTCTCTCTCTGTCTATATATATAAGCGTAAGTACTGTTTCAATGTCAAAAACAGTTCCATTTTATGCCATTCAGTTTAGCATACAAAAACAGTTCCATTTCATACAATTCACTACGCAGTTTAGTTCTATTTAACCCATAGATAGGGCCTTATCAGGTGCTACCATTCCGGGCCAGTGGACCTGGGAACGATGGCAATGGAGGGGTACTCCGTATTTCCCAAAGCTCCAGCATCACTGGAACTTCACCATCAGATTGTTTTGAATCATTGTTTGGGGGTCTTACCCCTCTGCAAAGCTGCAGTCAGTGTATTCTACAGCCCCATCTACAAAAGAATGATATAAATAGGGAGAGAAAACAAAGAATATATATATATATATATATATATATATATAGAGAGAGAGAGAGAGAGAAAGAAAGAATGCATAATAAGAGAAACAGAGAGAAATGCTTATATTTGTAATAATACCCAAAACTTCCCATTGCAATCTAAAATCTGCAATACACGTAAAGGACGTTTGTTAAAAGTTTAATGGATTTATAAAACGTCATGAGAAAATAAGAAGTATATATGGGACTTTACACTCCTATAATTTAATTTGGGCGGTATGCCACTTGTTCCCACAGCAAAGACGGCGGACGCACACAAATATTCAGTCTCGGGAAACCATTGGTCAGGAGAACCACGTGACCTGCTTAAGACTACGTCCGCGTTTAAATTTCGTCCTGCGTTTTTTGGAGCCGATTCTAAGACACGTATATTCTATAAATACGTCGTCTTCAAACACTCTTTCTCTTTTTCCCAATTTCCATTGCAGCGCTGACACGCTCTCTCCAGGTGACACTCTTATTTACCAACAGAAGTAAAAAGCCAAAAAAAAAAAAAAATAAATAAATAAATAAAATAGATAAGCCTCGCAGACATTAATTTCTTCAAAACACTTTGACGAGGAGACTTTTTCCAGCCTCGGAAAAACCGACTGTTTCGAACCACAAGAAGAAATAGACATTTTAAATATGTAATCAACCTTAATAGAACGCTTTCATTATTAACCTTTTCTGTTATTTAGTTGTGTTAGTTACACACACACTCGCACACACATACACACACGACTATTTTACTAACAATGTAGAATTAGCAATATTTTTGTATCAATGAATATTTTGTTATAGATATAAATTTATTTTGTTTGTCGCCTTGTTTTGAATGTTCCTTTTGTCCACGCCGTTTCATATCCGTTACTCATTTATTTCACATGCTTCATTCATTTACTACCCTTTTCCATATGCCTTTTTCTAATGCCTGACATCCACTAAACTAAACTAAGAAAACACTATATAAAACTTCAACATTAAATTTTGGGGGACTAACCATAACTACCAAATAACATGTCCCCCTACATATGCTACTTTGAAAGATTCATCACACACACACACACACACACACACACACACACACACAATGTTCAATTAATTTGTTTGCCCGTGAACTGTTTTGATATATAATTATGGGATACACAATTTTTCTAGTCTTAAAATAAGCAATAAAAACATACTTAACATTCTTGAAATTTAGGATCAAAACCGCATTAGCATTTAAGTTACATTTTTATATTTTTCAACCAATCGGCTAAAAACATAGAATAGAACATTCTAGAAAAATAGGATCGGAAGTGAACTAACAGAAAATATTTAGACTCGAAAATAGTAAAATACAAATCTCATTGGTCAATAAATGTCTACGCGCCAAAATTTTAGGATGATTCTTTGATCCACCTGTAGGATATAAATAACACAGAGTTAGGGAGCCACACACACGAAAACACAGACCAACACAGCTTACACAGACGAAGACAAGCCACTAAGCCAGTAAAGCAGTAGCCGATACTATGTCCGGCAAATTCCTTTCCTTCCTCAACTAAAGTTCATGACCTCTTTTCAGATGGCCGAGAATCACATTCAAAAGAAAAACCCGACAAACTTTCTTTCATCAACGCGACACGCTGTCGCCACAATCATAAAACCTGCTATGAACTTAATGTAAGTAAGAACGACTTATTTACGGACTCCGTTAACATGAACATACACACATCTTTAAACAAATTTATTTTCTTCTTGTCAAACTTTATTTTCCAAAAGGCCATTTACACATCATGTATTTTGTTTTCATATTCTGTTATATGCATATTAAATTGTTTGTTGTTTAATGTTCGTTGTGTTCTATTCCATTTCTTTCGCACGATTGTAAAGTTTTGTGTTGTATTTGTGGTGGGAATAACTTAGAGAGCAATACCCGTAAAGTATGAATGCAAATCTACTGAAATAACCAAAATAACATACAACCCCCACATAATAAATACATTATATATTTTGCATAGAAAATGTACATATAAGTCAGAGAGAAAAAAAAAAACAAAACACGCATACAAATAAAAGGACCAGATTGAAAAGTAACTCTTTATTTTTAAATACTTATAATTCATTTCATGTAAAAAAATTTGTTTAGAAATAACATCTAATGGTTAGCGAGCTGGATTCGTAGACTCGTTTGATTCTCAATAGGTGCCTTATGCTTCAAGCTTTGTGCTAAACTAAGCTAAACTTAGTAAATGTCAATTCCTCTATGATAGTGAAAAACAAGATGCAACTAAGAAATAAAGACGAAAGAAAAGAAAATTAACTGGGACTTTGAGGTATGAACGGATCCACCAATCTCTACCAGAAGACCAGACTTTGTGTTAATTAAGAGAATTACTTGTGGATTTTGCAGTTCCAGTCGACCTAAAAAGAGAAAATAAAAGAAAGCAAAAAGTTAGACAAATACCTGGATCTTGCCAGAAAGCTGAAGAAAAAAAACTGTGTAACATGAAGTTGACAGTGACCCCAGTTGTAGTTTGTGCCCTTGGAACGGTCCCCAAAGGCCTGGAAAAGAGACTGGTTGAACTGAAGATTAGGAGAAGAAATGAGACTATCCAGACGGGAACACTGTCGAAATCGGCTAAAATATTCAGAAGAGTCCTGGAGATCTGAGGAGACTTATAGTCGCTTAGACTTCAGAGAAAAAACTATCAGTTAAAACTGTTAATACAAAATAGCAAAGAGAATAATGATAATAAAAATAGAAGAATATCTCAGAAGAACCAAAAAACTACTCAAGATAAAACTCTATAGCAAAAACCTTATCCATACCTGTGCTGTCTCCCTCGTAAGATATTCGGGGCCATTCTTGAAGTGGACCAGAGAAAAACTCAAACAAATGGACCAAAGAACAAGAAAACTAATGACCATGCATAAGGCCTTGCATCCCAGAGATGACGTTGACAGACTATATGTGTCAAGGAAAGAGGGAGGAAGAGGACTTACCAGCATTGAAGACAGCGTTGACGCATCAATACGACTCGAAGACTACATAGAAAAGCGCGGAGGAAGACTGATTACAGCCACCAAAAGCAATACTGACAACACGATGATCAGCAGAACGACAATAACTAGAAAACAAACGTAGGAATAAAAACAACTCTATGGGCGTTTTAAGCGACTAGCAAGCGACATCTCACACGAGAAAACGTGGACGTGGCCAAGAAAGGGAAACCTTTAGAGAGAAACTGAATCTCTTCTAATAGCAGCACAAAACATCGCCATAAGGACCAACCCTATGATGTAGTAGGTTATGCGGTAATAGAGACAAAACGATCAATCACATAATAAGCGAATGTAGCAAATTAGCACATAAAGAATATAAGACTAGGCAAGCCTGGGTAGGCAAGGTGATCCACTGGGAACTAATCCGAACAAATGCACAACCCAGAATCTGTCCTGGAGAATGAAACGCACAAACTCCTCTAGGACTTTAAAATAAACGGATCACCAAATATCGGCCAGAAGACCAGATCTCATAATAATCAACAAAAAATGAGTACTTGCCTAATTGTTGATTTTGCTCTCTCAGCGGACCACTAATAAAAATTAAAGAAAGCGAAAAGAGAGATAAGTACCTCGACTTTGCCAGGGAATTGAAAAAGCTGTGGAACATTAAAGTGACGGTTATACCAATTGTAATTGGTGCTCTTGGTACAGTCACCAAAGCATTGGTACAAGGACTGGAGGACTTGGAAATAACGCGACGGGTGAAGACTTTCCAAACAACAGCATTATTGAGATCGGCCAGAATACTGAGAAGAGTCTCGGAGACTTGAGGCCACTCAAACTCCAGCGAAAGACCGTCAGCTAACGCTGATGAGAAAAACTCTCAAAGAGTAACATAATAGCACGACTGGACGGGCCAGGTGATCCACTGGGAATTGTGCAAGAAATTGAAATTCGACCATACGAACAAAAGGTATATGCCTAACCCAGAATCTGTCCCAGAGAATGAGACCCACTAAGTTCTCTGGAATTTTTAGATACAAACGGATCTTCTAATCTCGACGACCAGACCTTGTAATAGTCAAGAAAAAAAAAGAAGAGAACTTGTTGAATTGTGGACTTTGCAGTGTCGGCTGACCACAGAGTAAAATTGAAAGAAAGCTTAAAGAAAGATAAGGACCTGAACCTTGCTTGAGAATTAAAAAAAAACTTTGGAACATTGAAGTGACAGTGATGCCAATTGTAATTGGTGCTATTGGTACAGTCACCAAAGGATAGATAAAGGGAATGGAGGACTTGGAAATAAGAGGACGAGTGGAGATCATCCAAACGACAGCATTATTAATATCGGCCAGATACTGAGAAGAGCCCTGGATACTTGAGGAGACTTGCTGTCACTCAAACTCCAGTGGAAGCCCATAAGCTAACGCTGGTGCGAAAAACTATCAAAGAAGTAAAATAATTATAATAATGATATGCAATAGAACAGCAAGTGTAAGTTATGTGGAGAAAAAGATGGAACTGCATAATTACATAATAAGCGAATACATCAAATGAGCACAAAAGAAGTCCAAGACAAGGTATGACTGGGTAGGATAGGTGATCCACGAGGAATCATGCAAGAGGTTAAAATTCGACCATACTAACAAATGGTATGGGTAATAAAAGATTTTGCTAGGTATTTCATAGTTCGTGGGTAATAGTAGTCGTTGATTTTGGGTTTAAGTATCTGACACCTTTCTTCTTCTTCTTACTCTATTTAACTTGTCGGCTTCTTTGTCTGTGAAAGACTGCCGAGAATTTAAGGAAGGAAAGAAAGAGCCGAATATACCCCTTAAATTTCAACTTTATTTTAGAGTTCTAATGACTATTCTGTAGATAGGAAAGTTTTCTTGAACCAGTAGAAAAATGTCACATTTTCCTGGCAAGGTGTTGAAATATATCAGTAATTTTTTATGAGTTACGAGTTTAAAGTCCATGGTTATGTCCGGTAAGTGTTTTTCAATTGATGACATTGCTACAGGAGACACAACCTGTCCTCAAGTCCGAGACTGGGTGGACATGTGCGCTACCTGCTTCCAGTACTACGGTGAAGGCTGGAGGGAGAACGAATTTCTCTTTGGTGCCAGTAAGTCTGTCTCTCAGGCATACACGGATTTCCCTTCGTGTCAGAGGCTTCTGGGAACAACAACACTTTTTGAATTTATTTTATTCTATTTGATTTTTATCAATCTCTACAATAGTAAATTTATCAACTAGAATCCGTCCTAGAAAATAAGACGCACGAAACTCCGCAGGATTTTAGCATACAAACAGATCACACAATCCCAGAAAAAAACTTCTGACCTAGTCTTAACAAGAAAAAAAGAATTTGTCATCTAATGGATTTTGCTGTTCAAGCGAACTACAGAGTGAAAATCAAGAAAGCGAAACGATAGACAAGTACTGGGATCTTGCCAAAGAGCTATAGAACATGAAAATGACTGTGATGCCAATTATAATTGGTGCACTTGGAACAGTCCCCAAAGGCTTAGAAAGAGACAGCAGGAACGGAAGATCAGAGCAAGGATTTTGATCATACAAACATTGTTAAGATCTGTTGGTTCAGAGGGTAGAGTGTTCGCTAATGATCCGGGAGACTTGGGTTCAATCCCAGGTCGAGTCATACCAAAGACTTTGAAAATGGTAATTGATACCTCCTTGCTTAGCACTCAGCAATAAAAGGTACATACCGAGGGTAAAGTGGAGCAATCCAGGGAAAGAAGTAGCGCCCTCCCTTACACCTCGGTGTAGTAGCTATTGAAAAGGGAGCCTTCTGGTCGCCCTCGACTATGGTCACCATCTTTTCTTACTTACTTAGAATACTCAGAGGAGTCCTTGAAACTCAAACAGATTTGTTGACTTGCTTTGACTCCAGTGAAAGACCACCAATTAAAACTGGTATGAAAAACTCGTAAAGTGTTAATAATAATAACATGAAAGTGACGGTGATACTAATTGTAATCGGAGCGCTCGGTAGAGTTATGGGGTATTAAGAAGGTTTGGCTGTTATTAGTTTGTCGTTTTTGATATCTGACCCCTTTGTTGTTCTTCTTACCCCATTTAACTTGTCGGCGTCTTATCCGCGGAAGGATACAAGAGAATTACGGAAGGAAGGAAAGACACGAAAATACCTTTTAACTCAAAACTTTATTTCCAGGTTTAACCACTATTCTTTTGGAGTGGAAACATTTCCTGAACTAATGGTGGGTTTTTGAAGTTTAATTTTGTGATATGTTCAGTAGGTGTCTTCAATAGAGGCCGCTGCTGGAGGAGACGCACCCTGCCTCCTCAATCCGAGACCGAGTGATTACGTGTGCTACCTGCTATCAGTCGAAGGTAAGAAGGTCCATCCAGTATCAAGGGTAAAGCTGAAGTGATGCAGAATTCTTCTTTAGCGTCCGGAAGGCCCTTTCTTTAGGCATGCGCCGCTCCTACTTCCCGTCAGAGGTCTTCTGGGAACTGTTATACTTTTTTAATTTTTTTCTTTTTCTTCTTATTAATGTCTACACACTCACCAAAGGATTGGTAAAGGGACTGATGTGTTCATAAATACGTTTTTTGATCAACTAATCTATTTCATAGATAAATAATTTTGCCTAATAATTCAACTACAAACATCTTTAAAAACAATTTAAGCAACTTTGGTTACAAATTCCTCTAAAACAAATAGTAACAGGATTGATAAGAAGAACAAAGATCATATGAAATCGTATATTTGATCCTACATTCGTGTAATATAATGGCCGAGGGATTTCGTTTTATATATCTTGCCTTTGGGTTTAGTTAGGCTGAGAACCTTTCGGCTCAGTGCATGGGTTAGTTAGGTGCAAACATGAGCGCAGGTGTTCACACACGCGCGCAGAGCGGACGTGTCATTCAGAGATGTCACGATAAAAATCCCAGATAGAAAATTGTGACCGCGGGATGTGAATGACGTCATGCACCGGGAGCGTGCACGGAGGATTTGGGGGGATTTGAGAAAAATCAGTTAGTTGAGTTCTGGCGTCCGGGGAGGACGGTTGACTTTCGGGGCTCGCCGAAGCCAGGCCAGTGGCATTGTGGCAGGTGCCACACGTGATGGGGGGGGGGGGCAGATGGAAAAGTCAGCATAGAAAGAATGTGTATCTCTCTCCTTATGTCGAAAAACCTTTTAACTCAAAGGTAATAAAAAGTTTCGTACCTGAACTAAGAAGTCGTAAGTGTTTTTGTGTTTCGGGATTCCTAATCCATATGTGTTCTATGTATATATGTTATGAACATTCTATGTACATTTCACATATTCATGTATGGCTCTGTAACATTCGGAGTGTGATAAAACTAGATCAATGAATTATAAAAATAATAAAAATAAGTACTTATGAACACATCAGGGATTTCAGAGAACAAAAACGATGTACCGTCAGGTATTATATTGTCCACCGCCCTGTTTTTCGCACCAGTCAGATTACTCATCGTCTCAACTAATTTACATCACACTTCTTTAATCCAATGGCTTTTCGTGGCTCAGTTTAGTAGAGCAGCTGGTGTGTTTAAACAAGCTTCCCCGACAGCTTTCACTTTATTATTTCCAATTAATTTGCAGTCATAGATTGACGATTTAAGCGAATCGTATAAAACAAAAAAGTAAATAAAATTATAGATAAAAAATTCTAGAAAAGAATCATAATAATTAACAGTATATGAGAAAAAAATTTTTTTTACCACCTTGTCTACTGGGGCTGTAGAACATACTGACTCTAATTCTGTAGATGTGTAAGACACTCCGCAACGAGTATGTCACTAAACTGTATCTGATGGTGAGGCTCCAGTCCTGGAGCTTTGGAGAATGTGGAGTATACTTGTAGCAGAAAGAAACTTGAATTTTTGTTTGGCGCGTAATTTAATTTGACCGTTAGTCGCCGAACATTTTCACCCAATCAGGATGATTTGTCCTATTCAGCCCGAATCATATTTCCTAGCTGCACCAAAAATTGAAGAAAGCCCGCGAATCTCTCTCTCGCTCAGAAATCCTCAAAGGGAACGGACGTCAATTCGTCTGTTCCTGAATAGCAGTAGCCGCATCAACCATTTTGAGGAGAGCCATCTAGTTTATGGACTCCTTGGGTCTATTCTTCTAGACCAAGGGATCCTAGTTAAGAACAAATTAGATGATACACTCTAACAACTTCCTACCTTCTTTCCTTACTACGAGGCTCGTAGCATACCAGCTTAGACCCTTTCACTTCATGCTGCCATTAAAACCTTGATACAAAAATCTAACGACGTCTTCGTTCTTTTCCACCACCTTTATTTTCCATCAATATTTAGCGAGGGGATAACAACCAATGAAATACCAACGCTGCCAACGAAATACCAACGAAATACCAACATAACCAACGCAAAACCAACTTAAACCTAAAAACCCCAATAACAATAACAATAATAATAATGTTATCCCCATCGCTATAAATGGCGATCTTCCGACTTGTGAGAACACACGACCACATATAAAAGCAAATTAAATATACCACGACAAAAATGGAAATTAAATATCAAAACCAATATCACCTCCTACATACCTTCATTGCCATTACATCCAGGTTCATTCAGACCCGGAATGGTAGTACCTGTTGGGTCCTCTCTATGGGTCAAATAGAAGTATTTGATCATTTACTAAGTGTTATTATTACTACGTAGCTATTTGAAACCATACAGCTGTTTGGAAATTATTTGTATTAGATAAGAATACTTGATAAACAAAATTGCTGATCCTAAATAGTAATATTTGAAACTATTTAGCTTTGTTTGGTTTGGTTTGGTTTGGTTTCTTTGTTTAATGGCATATCAACTTTTGTTGGTTATTTAATGCCAAATCCATTCTCCAAGAAGAACAGTAGTGGTACTATTTAACCCATCGCTGGGAGGATAAGGAGGTTCATACCTTTCCCAAGGGTATTGGCCCGAAAGTGAACGTAATAGCGCGACTGGAATTCGAACTCGCTTACTACGATACCGCAGTCCATCGCTTTAACCATTGACACCACGAGGACACCCCCTATTTAGCGTTGTGTAAACAAATGATCAATATTAAATAGAATAAATAGTGTTAGATAGGAATACTTGATAAACAGAACTGTTAATCTCAAATAGCGATATTTGAAACTATTTAACTTAATTGTAAAAAAATTATCAATATTAAATAGAATTATTAGTGTTAGATAGGAATACTTGAAACCATTTAACTCTATGCAAACAAATGAGCACTAACGACTCGTTTAAAAATGAAGTTACCAACAAAATATTGGCTTACAAATGACACACACACACATTGATTGAATTACCATGACTAGAAAATCTGACAAGTACTTTCATGCGACATACGGAACACTGGACAGCTGTTTCGACCGTATAAGGTCTTAGCAGCAGTGCATCTCTAACGCTGGAGATCGAACCAGCAACCACGGAAAGCAGAGCCAAAACTCTACTATTGAATCATCGGTCGACATCACACACACGTGATGCCAAATTAACTAGTCTAGTTAATTTGGCCCAGTGGTAGAGTTTCAGCGCTGCTTTCTGTGATTGCTGGTTCGATCTCCAGTGGTGGAGATCATGGTATGCACTGCTGATGAGACTTTATAAGGTCCAAACAGCTGTCCATAGAAGTGCTTGCCGGATTTTCTAGTTTTGGTAATTCAATTAATGTAATACAATTTCTCTATTCAAATATATATATATATATATATATATATATATACACATTTGCCATTAAATAACCCACTTGGGTTGATATACCGTAAAACACCAACCAATTTACCTTTTATAATTTTTTTTATTTTGATATATAAATTTACGAATATTGTTTCATTATGTTATAGTTTTTATGATAATTGTTGTAGGTGACTCACCTATGACCAGAATAATGGACTTACCCAAAGGGTATATTAATCAAGAACTATGCTGGTAGAGCAGAGAGATCAGCAGCTGTAGTAAGCACCTGGCCTGTCTTCGTGTACATTGAACAAAGGAAACCCTCCTCAGAGACTTGGATACATTTTTGTGGCACCTCATATCTTCATGTTGAGTTATTTATTTATTGACTCCTAATAATCCGTCATAACAATAATGAAATCAATAACGTATGAATATTATTAAAGAATAGGATTTAGGTAACTTTTGTCCTTGTGGGTTGTATGTTCGCCTATGGCCTGGGAGACTGGGGTTCAATCCCAGTTTGAGTCATACCGAAGACTCAAAAAATAGTACTTGATGCCGCCTTATGAGGTACGTATCAAGGGTAAAGTGGAGCAATCCAGAAAAAGGAGTTGCTCGGTGTAGTAGCTATTGAAAAGGGAGCCTTCAAGTCGTTCAAGACTACAGTCGCCAACTTTACTCATGTCATTGGTAAAAATTAATAGTTTTCTTTTGGCCTAATTTTGGCGAACACTGTACTTGTGTTCGCCAATGGTCTGGGAGACCGGGGTTCAATCCCAGGTCGAGTCCCACCGAAGACTCAAAAAATGGTACTTGATGTCGCCTTGCTTAACACTCGGCATTATAAGGTAAGGATCAAGTGTAAATTGGAGCTATCCAAGGAATAGAGTCGAACCCTCCCCTACACCTCGGTGTGGTAGCTATTGAAAGAGGAGCCTTCGGGTCACCCTCAACTAAGGTGGCCAACTTTACTTACTATTGTGACGGTGCCATTAATGTTTTTATCCCAGGACGGGAGTTTATTTTTCGCACGTGTGAAAACGGGGCAGTCTGGCACTTGATCCCTCGCAGAATAGGTTCCAGTTAAGATTCCCTTTTTGGGCGTAAGAGAACTGGCAGATTATGTGGGGGTTAATTTGGGGCTAGACTGACCGCCGCTGGCAAGGGGTTTCCAAATTTCACGTTATACACACACTCACCAGGCCACTACCTCTTCCTACCCCAAGGATAATGGAAGATATGGGCCTCTAGGTTTAGATATAATAATATTATTTATCGTATTCGACAATTCCAGTTTCCCGTGTGATATTTTAAAAAGGGAAATAGGACATTTAGCGAGAATAAATTGAGGCGAATGAAGCTGAAAAGGAACATGCAAAAAGAAGGCAACTCGATAGGCAAACAACACAACGACTAAGTTTCAACACGTGGGGGACATTAAAATATAACAATGTTTTTAATACGCCAAGGCCCAAACAAATACTTACAGGGTTCGGTTATGTTTCCCAGTAAACAGTCTCCGACATAAATGTCTCTTTCTTCTTTTTTCTTTTCTTTCTACTTTCTTTAAATAGAGAGAGAGAGAACATGCGTTTGCAATACTTAGGAAGGGTGGAGGGAGAAAACGGCTTTAAGGTTTACTTAGCTTTTCGACGACGGGTTTCTTCTGAGAGTATTTTCTTTAACGGGCTAGCGGGATTCTATGGAGCTCGGCTTGAAGGCGTCTGCTATCCCTTGTCCAAGAGCTCTATTTCGCTTCTTCACTCGGAGTTTTGGCCACAGTGTCAACACATCTTGTCACACCAACTGCTGTCCTAAAAACTCGGCTCTGCATCTTCGCCCGGAGTTTGGCATGAGATTCGCCCGTCCGTTCACGGCGACCTCCGTCCACTAAACTAAATTCTTTATCCCTATTTCCGCTGACGAGAAGGGTGCTTCTTCCGCTTTAGGATTCTGGCCAATTATTTATCCTCTTTATTCTTCCTTCATCCTGTCAGGTGATTCGTTCGGACTACTATCTCTATCCAGTATATCCCCTGCTTTATCCATCCGGTCACAGAATCTGTTAGCTTTCATTCTGACCCGGATTTGTTACTTCGGCCGCGAGAAATTGACCTACATTCCTTATTCCTCTTTTAACGGTTAGTCTTTGGCAGCCTGTTAATTCAAACACGGAGGGGTAGGGGAAATTTCTTATTTCTCTCCTCTCAGTGGTAGACCACGTGACACTATTTTTGTCATGCTTAACCACGGAAACCCCCAATAAACAACGTTTGTAAAATTTATATAAAACTTAAGCTTTTGTTAATATATTAGAAATACAGTCGTTTTTCATTTATTTGTTTTGTAAACAACCTAATTAAAGGATAGAATATATATATATATATATATCCCCAGTAATTACTGCCTTCCATAGTTGTAATTACTGGGCACACGGTTACAAGACTCAGCATTCCTATTCGAGGTCGCGGCAAAATCACCTGAAGAAGGCCAGAGGTGAAATTTGGCCGAAACGTAGTGAAAGAAGAAACAACACAAAAAACTACCAAGATGAGGACAAAAAGTCCGCAATAAATAAAAATTAATTCTCAAAAACGTCGTGGTCCATTATTTACCAGAGGTGATGACAGGATGTAGCATTCGACTACGTACGTCCATGTATTCTTTCTATTGATGATATAGATAACTTACGATGATTCTGCTAGAAGTGAAAGTAAATAATTATTCTCGGATAGATACGTTCAAGCTATCCCTGAGATGGTTACATAATTCACTCCGCTGTGCCAGAGATGAGTGTTCGAGCTCATGTGTGGGATGGGATTTTAAATTCCGATATCCGGTTTTGTTTTTATTTATTTTTGTTTTTGTAGACGAAATTCTGTTGATTATTATAATTAATAATTTTGACTAGTATTATCTTTTACTTTTTTAATTATGTTTTTTCTACAAAACGAAGAACAACGCACATCAAAAACGAATAAGAAATAAGCTCCCGGTGAGAGTTAAATTCACACCTCTTCTGTCCAAGGAAATCCTTGTTCCGCATTTCAACTGCTACATCAACTCAGATTCAAAAACATGGATGGTATCACAGAAGTTCAGACACTATCTATAAGGCCACTCAATGTTAGGATACAAAAGATAATTATCTCCCTTAGAGAATGGGCATGTTCGTTAGTAACCCCGTAGAATTTACATGACAGTCCCAAAAACCTATTCTCAACCGCTTTTCGACTGATTTTTGACAAGTAGAGATGTTCTCTGATCCTTTCCAAGAAACAATAAAGCCCCCTGGTTCTCTTATCTACATCCATCAAGTGTGCTTTTTTCGATTTTGACCCTTTCTACATACTGCTTGTTGATGGAACAATATCTATATTTTTTTCATCATACAACGTGTGAAAGCACTGCGATGCCCTGCCCTCATTAGCTGCCAAGAAAGAATATCTGTATAGTTTTAGTCGTTAGGACACGTTTGTAAATTGTTTCTTTTTATACCACGGGTATGTATACTGTGTATATTAAATGCTAAATGTTTACCTTATCTTTCCTTCAGTTGTGTCCAGTGTTAGTATATTACGGCTATCTAAATACTAATATTGGCCTTAAGTGAGTAGAGACACAACTGAATGTCTTTCCTAGATATGTACATATATATATATATATCATATACATATATATGATATATATATATATCATATACATATATATATATGTATCATATACATATACATATATATATATATATATATATCATCATGTCGCGTCGCCCGCACGGAAATCCCTGACCCTCTCTCGCCACTTTTCCCTATCGTTCATCGCCTCTGTCAGGTCTTCAGGGCCACATCCCGTATCCTCACATAGCTGTTGGATGTATGTTCAAGCTGGTCGTCCTGCTTTTGCCCGGCCATATGTGGGGGTCCATAGGAGTACATCACTTATGAGCTCGTCTCTGCTTCTCCAGCAGTGACCTGCATGTCTGGTTCGTCTAACTTGGATAGTTTTCGTGATGGGAGGCAGGTGGCCGTATAGTTGGTGTCTTGTGGGGTGTTGCCGCCAGGACTTGTACAGTATTGCTCGCAACATTCTTGTGTAATTGCCGTCTAGCTTCTTCTCCAACCGTTTAGTTAGCGTCCAAGTAGTGCATCCATATAGCAGTATCGATACGACCGCTGCCTGGAAGAAACTGCGTTTCATTTTATCGGTCAGGTCTGATTTCCATATGATCGATAACCTATCGATAGCTGTCCATGCCTTCATTAGCCGCGTGTCGATGTCCTTTTCTGTTGATGATACGCTGCTTCCTAGGTTGGTGAATTTGTCTACTAGTTTACGAGGGGTTCCATCTAGTGTGGTGATGTCGCCTGTTTGATTATAGCACATATATTCCATTTTGTGCGCATTGACATGGAGCCCAATGCCTGCGGCAGCTCGTTCCAAACTATGCAGTAGTGTTTCGGCTTGGTTGGGTGTAATTGCCAATATCGCTATGTCATCGGTGTAGTCGGCGTCGGTAATTGTTTTTGCGGGGTGCCTTCTGCTTCTTTTCTTTGTCAGCTCGAAGCCGTTTTCACTGATTTTATCAATCGATGTTTTAACCACGTAATCTAGACAGATGATAAAGAGGTATGGGGCTTCCGAAGAAATAGATCCACAACCTCACAAATATTAACCATCCGTAGAATCCTAGAGGGCGTACGGGCAAAAAACCTACAAGCGACATTACTATTTGTCGACTTTACCAAGGCCTTCGATTCCATTCACAGAGGAAAGATGAAACAAATCCTACTAGCATACGGCCTACCCAAAGAAACCGTGGCAGCAATAACGATTCTCTATAGAAACACCAAAGTGAAAGTACGTTCACCGGATGGAGACACAGAATACTTCGACATTGTAGCAGGAGTACTACAAAAAGATATATATATATATATATATATATATATATATATATATAGGAAAAAGCATCCCAATAGTGGCATATTCATCGCCATCATTTCACAAACTAGTAGTGCTAAAAGTATAGAAAGACAGAGACAGAGAAACAGAGAAAGAATGGGAAAGGAAAGTAAACTAATAAGAATAAACAATTGTTTAAAAAGAGTTTAATAAATCAAAAAGCATTCAAATGTTCAAATGTTAGGCAACAGAAATAGTATAAAAACTAAATGTTTTATCTGACGATTGTGTCTGCAATTCGATAGATGTCATATGAAACTTATACTTATGTAATAATAGTAAGAAAACCATATCTTAATTATATTATGTATATATTTTGTCATCCACAGACAGACTGTTTCGTTCTATCAGAACTCTTCAGTGCGGCTAGACAGGCTAGATTCCCGATGTTGGGATCGAAACCTGACTAACTGAAGCACCAATCCAAGAATCTACCGCTCAACCACGAGGAAACCAGCGTAAGCGAGGGAAATTTAAACAGATATGTATCACATTTGTTTTGTTTTACATATATCCGCTTAACGGCTACCGAGAGCTCAATTCATTTGAAGAGTCTTGTTTTACGCTAGTGGCAACCATTACTTCCTTCGCTAGAGAGCTCAACGCCACAGGGGTAGGGGAGTATATATTTTGTCATCCACAGACAGACTGTTTCGTTCTATCAGAACTCTTCAGTGTGGCTAGACAGGCTAGATTCCCGAAGCTGGGATCGAAACCTGGCTGACTAAAACGCCAATCTAATATTCTACCACTATATATATATATATATATATATATATATATATGGTTGATATGCCATAAAACCCAACCAAACCAAATCATATATATTTAATATATATGTATTAAAAGGATTTGGCATTAAATGACCAACAATGGTTGATATGCCATAAAATCAAGGGTGTTATAGCTATGTGAAATGCAAACAGCCTCGCCCAGGATTGAACTCGAGTCGCCGTGTCCATTTCCAATGACAATAACCTACAGGGACTTCGAGTGGCTTGAGAGGTGTGATTGGGATTTCTGTGATACCATCCATGTTCTCTTATCAGTTAGGTTTGATTTCTTTGTTTTTAATGGTATATCAACCATTGTGGATTATTTAATGCCAAAGCCATCCTTATAGAAGAAGAGTGGTGGTACTGTTCAACCTATTGCCGGTGAGTATTTGTCCGAAAGTAAACGTAATAGCGCGAGTGGAATTTGAACTTGCTTTCTACGATGTCGCAACTCAGCCCGTTAACCACTTCTCGTATCTGAATTGGCATAATAGTTGACAAGTACAGTCTTCTTCCTGGCAGAAGAGGATGTGATTTTGAATCTCACCGGGAGCTTGCCATTAAACCTTGCTGATGATTCAAAGCTACTAGATTTAAGAAAATGAGGTAGGGAGGTTTGATTTTATGACTTATCAACCCTTGTAGGTTATTTAATACCAAATCCTGTTTACACATTGTAATATCTTAACTAACAAAAGGGAAATAATCTCTGATGCCACAGGGGTTACGGCCCCTACTACATCCAGGGGGTTTGGTCAATAAAGGAATATACCAGGCATAGCAGTAGATGTTCATCTTCCCTCTGTCTTTAATCATCATCCATCTTATCGATTCATCTTGGTAATAGTCAATACCTAGCAGGTATCCATTACCTCAGATATAAGGACATTACACACATATATATTAAATATATATTATTTGTAAACATATTTTGTTGATAATATTTTTAAACGAGCCTGAGCACATTTTTTGTACACAGTTAAATGGTTTCAAGTATTGTTATGTATCATTAACAATTCAATTAAAATCAGACATGTGTTTCGTACAGTTAAATGATCAAACAGTTCTATTTCAAATGATTCAGTTAAACACAAGTCATTTGTTTGGACTCAGTTTAAATTTCACACAGTTCTATTTGACCCATAGATAGGACCAGTACTACCATTCTGGGTCAGAGTGGAGCTGGGAGCCATGACAATGAAGGAGTACTCCGCATTCCTCAAAGCTCCAGCATTACAGGAGCCTCACCATTAGATAGTTTATTGTCATATCTAGAATACTCGTTGGTTAAAATGGTACTGTCACCGTTGGTGCCACTGGCAGCTTGGGTTACCGGACAGAGTATTATTTTGTCTTATCAATAGCCCCGTGCGTCTCCTTGTCTGTTATTTCTAGATAGAAAGATTGAAGTTGAATGTCCTAGGAAACCACGGCATCCGACCTCAATTGGTAACTTGACATACCCAACCGCTTTCTATGCTGTCAGCTCGAAGAGATTCATACCAGTTCACCTTCCTCTCAGCCCATTCAACTGTAGCTGTGGAATACACCAACTGCCTCTCTATAGAAAGGTAACACTTCCTCCCAACCCCAAAGGGTGGCACGGATATGACATTAAACCATCTAACGGTGAGTCTCCATCCTTGGAGATTTGGGGAATGTGGAGTACCCCTTCATTGCCATTGCTCCCAGGTCCACTATGATCTGAAGTGGTAGCACCTGGTAGGGTCCTATCAGTGAAGTAAAAAAACTGTTTGACATTTAAAATAGAAATTTTTGAAATTTAAACAGAGATGCTAAGTTGAATCATTTGAAATAGAACTGTTTGATCATTTAACTGTGTAAACAATGACTGATGTTTAATTGAATTGTTATTGATACATAGCAATACTTGGATCCATTTAATGGTGTAAAAAATTAGCTCAGGCTCATTTCAAAAGGTTACAAACAAAATGTGTTTACAAATCATATATAATTGATATATGAATAAAGAGGGTTTGGCATTAAATAACCTACAATGGTTGATATGCCATAAAACCAAACCAAACTAAACCAAATCATATATATTCAATATATATGTATAAAGAGGATTTAACATTAAATAACCTAAAATGGTTGATAGGCCATAAAACCAAACCAAACCGAATCATATATATTTAGTATATATATATATATATATATATATATATATATATATATATATATATATATATATATATATATATATATAAAGAGGATCTTGCATTAAACCCAACTAAACCAAGTCATATATATTCAATATATATGTATAAAGAGGACTTAGCATTAAATGACCTAAAATGGTTGATATGCCATAAAACCCAATCCAACCAAATCATATATATTTAATATATATGTATAAAGAGGATTTGGAATTAAATAACCTACAATGGTTGATATGCCATAAAACCAAACCAAACCAAATCATATATATTTAATATATATGTATAAAGAGGATTTGGCATTAAATAACCTACAATGGTTGATATGCCATAAAACCAAACCAAACCAAATCACATATATTTTATATATATGTATAAAGAGGATTTGGCATTAAATAACCAACAATAGTTGATATGCCATAAAACCAAACCAAACCGAATCATATATATTTAGTATATATATATATATATATATAAAGAGGATCTTGCATTAAACCCAACTAAACCAAGTCATATATATTCAATATATATGTATAAAGAGGACTTAGCATTAAATGACCTAAAATGGTTGATATGCCATAAAACCCAATCCAACCAAATCATATATATTTAATATATATGTATAAAGAGGATTTGGAATTAAATAACCTACAATGGTTGATATGCCATAAAACCAAACCAAACCAAATCATATATATTTAATATATATGTATAAAGAGGATTTGGCATTAAATAACCTACAATGGTTGATATGCCATAAAACCAAACCAAACCAAATCACATATATTTTATATATATGTATAAAGAGGATTTGGCATTAAATAACCAACAATAGTTGATATGCCGTAAAACCAAACCAAACCAAGTCATATATATTTAATATATATGTATAAAGAGGATTTGGCATTAAATAACCTACAATGGTTGATATGCCATAAAACCAAACCAAACCAAATCATGTATATTTAATATATATATATATAAAGAGGATTTGGCATTAAATAACCTACAATGGTTGATATGCCATAAAACCCCACCAAACCAAATCATACATATTTAATATATATGTATAAAGAGGATTTGGCATTAAATAACCAACAATGGTTGATATGCCATAAAACCAAACTTAACCAAACCAAACCAAACTTTTTTCTTATGTGCCTCCGCCATGTTCTCCTCTCAAAGGACTGTTAAACTGCCATAGGAGAACATATTTCGTGGAATCGGACCACATCACGATGTCAGGGTCTTGATTGCTATGAATGATGTGAACTGGGAAGTGGAGATATATGGTCATGTCTACTGACATTCTCCAGTATAATGCTCTACTTAGCAACTTCTTCTGTATGGGCACAGCTGAAAATCGTTCTTTGAGATTCTTTGCCGCGATGGACATGAAAGACCAAGTTCTTGGGAACATCTTCGGAGGGATTTTTTCGGACTCCTCCCACAGAATCTTTCACCGCATCCACATTGTTAGGAAGTCTTGCAGTCAACTTCCCGCCAGATCTGGGATTTTCTGCCTTTTTGTTGAGGCTGTTTACTGACCCTGTGGCTTGAAATTTGTGTACTCAACGATAAATTTGTTTTTTTCTGGGGATGATTGTTAAAATTAAACTTCCCGCAAAATTTTGCTAGCACAGTTTTGAGTAATTTTGTCTCCAAATAACTAGTGACACAAATTATTTTTTCTTTCTTATCTAAGGCTAAGTGATCGAGGATTGATACTTGTTATAGTATACTATTTTCAAATCTGAAACAAAAAAAAGAACACAACATTATTATTAGTAGAGTTATTAGCAGTCACATGGGTATATTGAGACACCCTGTATTAATGTTTTTTTCCGTGTTTCCCCATGGAGGACATTCACCTTTCTTGCGAAAATGAATATTAGTTTCTTGGTCACTACATGCTGCTGGGGGGTGTCCTCGTGGTGTAATGGTTAAGGCGATGGACTGCGGAATCGTAGTACGCGAGTTCGTACTCCAGTCGCGCTATTACGTTCACTTTCGGGCAAATACCCTTGGGAAAGGTATGAACCCTCTTATCCTCCAGCTATGGGTTAAATTCTAGGAGAATGGCTTTGGCATTAAGTTGATATGCCATTTAATACATGCTGCTTGTTACTTGTTTCTCATTAGGTAGCGACAAGGTCTGTGACCACTTCCAGTTCTTTGGGGAATGTGGAGTACCCTTTCATTGCCATCGCTCACAGTTCCACTCTGACTCGAACTAGTAGCATCCGACTGGGTCCTATTTATGGGTCAAATCGAACTGTTTGACATTTAAACTGCGTTTAAACCAATGACTGATGTTTAGTTGAATTGTTAGTGATACATTGCAATACTTAGAACCATTTAACTTTGTTGGCATGCTAAACCAAATTGTTTGAAATAGAACTGTTTGTTCATTTAGCGGTGTTCAAGAAAATGACTAATGTTTAATTGAATTGTTAGTGTTAAATAGCAATACTTGAAAATATTAAACTGTGCAAACAAATGATTTATAGTAAATAGAATTATTTGTATAAGATAGAAATAAAGGAAACAATTTAACTGTGTGAAAAAAATTAGGTCAAGCTCGTTAAAAGATTTATCTAAGAAAATGTGTTTAGAAATCATATATTTAATATATATGTATAAAGAGGATTTGACACTAAATAACCTACAATGGTTGATATGCCATAAAAACCAACCAAACCACATCATATGTATTTAACGTATATGTATAAAGAGGATTTGGCTTTAAATAACCTACAATGTTTGATATGCCATAAAACCAAACCAAACTAAATTTCTTAAGAAACAATAACCCAAAAATTTTAATATAAACGTACAATGAAGGAGATTCCCTAACCTCGCTGCATAAAATTACCCAAGATGGGTTTGGCACGCTGTTTAAATCAATCAAACAATCAATCAATTAATCAATCAATTAAAACGAGCAAGTAGGCCCTCTTGGAAGGGTGCAACTCAATCTTCCTGACATCCCTTCCTTATTTTGCCACACCTTCGCATCTAACATATTGTCTTATAAGGTTAGGAAATATTACGAAACACATCTAAAATTCGCGAATCTATGCGCATGACAGTGTGAAGACATCGCTGTATTAAAAATGTATTTCTGGTTTGGTTGTCTTCCAGAACGAAGTCTATTAAAATTGTTGGTGAAAGACATTTTTTATTGAGTCTCGATCCTCCCTCCGCCTAACTAATTTGTACAGACATTTTCATCAGCCAGTTAATTATGAGATTTACCCGAATTTGTCACAAAATGACATTGGTTAAAAAAAAAAGATGAAATTAAAATATACATGACGTCTATCAACTTCAGTCCTTTCTATCGTCTTTATTATATATTCTTTGTCTGTCTTTCTTTCTTTCTCTCTGATTCTCAGTCTCTGTCTGTCTGTCTGCCTCTCTCTCTCTCTCCCCCCTCTCTCTCTCTCTGTATTGCTTCTGTCTCTTTCTCTTTTATATTGTCTCTGTTTCTCTCTATATTTCGCTTTCTCTCTAAGTGTTTCTATCTCTATCTATCCTAGTCTTTCACTCTCTTTCATAGTCTTGTCTATCTATCTATCTATCCATCTCTGATGATCACTTTTGCACCCCCTCTCTTCTTCTTCTTCTTCTTCTTCTTCTTCTTCTTCTTCTTCTTCTTCTTCTTCTTCTTCTTTCCCCTCGCTTTCTATCTCATTACGTCTTTTCCTGTCTCCTTTAGTATTTCTTCCTCTGTCACTTTTATCTCTGTCTCTTCCCATTCCTAGCAATCTAGCTAGCAAGCTAGCAAGATAGATAGATAGATAGATAGATAGATAGATAGATAGATCAGCAGAAGATTTATGATATAGAAAGAGAGAGGGATAGGAAAAAACAGAAATTCTCTGAGATAGATAGATAGATAGATAGATAGAGGGGGGAGGGAGAGAATATATATATATATATATATATATATACATCCCCTCATCGACTCTCTCACAGTCTGAGTTTATTTATTCATCTATTCTCTCTCTCTTCCTCCCCCCTCTCTCTCTATCTCTCTCCTTGTCTCTCCCTCTCATAGTTTTAGTTCTTCTCTTCTTATGTCTCCCTTTCTCTCAGAGTTTCTCTCAAATCGTACTCTTTTTTTTCTCTGTTTTTTCTTACCATCCAAACACCACAAATCAATCTAATCACAAGACTCACGTTGACTCCATCCTTACAAAAATAGCACTTCCAAAAATCTCAGACACGTCACATGACAACAGTCATGGAACATTCAATTAACCTTTTCAATCAAAAAGATAGTCATGTTATATATAAAAAAAAGAACTGATTATACAGATGCCAATGTTACTAACAATTTTTACATTTTTTAAATGTTCACTTAAAAATTGACTTCAGTGATTATTAAGCTTAATGTCAAATCACATACTATTCATATAATGTACATAATGATTAATGGTAAATAAATAAATCAAAGGAAGTACTCTATGATAAACCTTTAATAGTTATATCCTTGAAAATTACTTTTTAAAAACTACAATTATAGAGGTGAACTGGAATTTGTTTTATTCATTCGAAGCGTTTCTGGGGGTGTCCTCGTGGTGTAATGGTTAAGGTAATGGACTGCGGAATCGTAGTAAGCGAGTTCGTACTCCAGTCACGCTATTACGTTCACTTTCGGGCAAATACCCTTGGGAAAGGTATGAACCCCCTTATCCTCCCAGCAATGGGTTAAATAGTACTACTACTGTTCTTCTCGAAGAATGGCTTTGGCATTAAATAACCTACAAAGGTTGATATGCCATTAAACAAAGAAACCGAAACCGAAGCGTTTTAACGGTATCATGTTAAAGTAAAGTAAAATTGGCGACCGTAGTCGAGGGCGACCAGAAGGCTCCCTTTTCAATAGCTACTACACCGATGTGTAGAGGAGGGCGCTACTCCTTTCCCTGGTCATTGGCCTCGTGGGTAGAGTGTTTGCCAATGGTCCGGGAGACTTGGTTTCAATCCCAGGTCGAGTCATACCAAAGACTTTAAAATGGTACTTGATACCTCCTTGCTTAATACTCAGCAGTATAAGGTACGTATCAAGGGTAAAGTGAAGCAATCCAAGGAAAGGAGTAGCGCCCTCCCCTACACCTCGGTGTTGTATCTATTGAAAATGGAGCCTTCTGGTCACTCTCGACTACGGTTGCCAACTTTACTTATGTTAAAGTATTTGTCCATTTTTGCGGTGTTACGGTTGGTCGTTTTTTAATCGTATATCAACCTTTGTGGGTTATTTATTGCCGAATCCTGTTTATATATATATATATATATATACTTATATATAGTTGTTGAGGGTGAACCGAAGGCTCCTTTTTCAATAACTACTGCACCGATTTGTTGAGGAGAGCACTGCTCTTTTCCTTGGACTGCTCCACTTACCCTTGACCTGTAACTTACAATGTTGTGTTAAACAAGGAGTCATCAAGTACCATATTTCTGAGTTTTGTTTATGACTCAACCTGGGATTGAACCCTGGTCTCCCGGACCATTGGCGAACACTCTAAGCCTTATGCCATTGTGGGTAACTTTATTTTAAACGAGTTGCTAGAGCTCATTTGCTTGCACACAGTTAAATGGTTTCAAGTATTTCTATCTAATATTAATAATTCTATTTAATATGAGTCATTTGTTTGTATACTGTTAAATGGTTACATGTTTTCTATCTAACATTAGTAATTCTATTTATCAAATATTCCTATCAAATAATTTGCAAACTGGTGTATGTTTTCAAGTAACCAATAATAATCCTTCGTGAATGATTGAACAGTTTTATTTGACCTATAGACGGGACCTTAACAAGCACTACCACTCCGAGTCAGAGTGGACTCGGGAGTAATAGCAAAGAAGGAATACTCCACATTCCTCAACGCACCAGGACTGGAACCTCACCCTCAGATGCTGTTTTGTGTGATACCCAGAACACACTTGGGGGAGGGGGGAGTATTATCCCTTAGCAAAAGTGCAGTTGGCGTATTCAACTGACCCAATCAACAGGGCGGTTGCGTTACGGTAATTAACCTACAAAATCGTTATATTGAAGTGCTTGGTTATAGAGAAGATATTTATTTGACTCCCCATTCTCCAGTGACCAATACTAGCATTAGTATATCCATTGGCCTAGCGGTTAGAGTGTTCGACAATGGCCCAGGAGACCTGGGTTCAATCCCAGGTCGAGTCATACCAAAGACTCAAAAAATGGTACTTGATGCCTCCTTGCTTAACACTCAGCATTGTAAGGTACGGATCAAGGGTAAAGTGGAGCAATCCAGGGAAAGGAGTAGCGCCCTCCCCTACAACTTGGTGTAGTAGCTATCGAAAAGGGAACATTCGAGTCACCCTCGACTATGGTATAATAATACTGAACAAAAATGAATGAAAGATAATAAACTCAATTACACACACACGAACATCTAATATATACAATATACATACCAGTGGTATTAAAAGAAAGAATATGTCGGGAACGAATAAATAAATAAATAAATAAATAAATAAAATTTTAAATTGAATTAAAAAAGAAAACTATTAAATTTGAAGAAACTCCTAGAGGACCCTGACAGGAAAAAGGGATGACGCAAGCGTAAAGAAAAAAAGCAACCTCCCGACAGGGGGAACAGGTTCTTTCTCTTTCAGTCAGTGACCGGCGATTTGACAACACTATTGCTGACCGGTGTCTGGGCGCCACGCATACGTCTTTGAACTAGGCGTTGGTTAGTCCCTTTCACCCAGTAGCAGCTCTCTCTCGATTAACAGTACGCCGAAATATAAAAGACTAAGAAATGGAACTACAAACTAAAACAACTGGACTTTGACAAACTTCTAAAAGAAACTAACCCCTATGGAAGCTTTAAACACCAAATGCCAAATGAGGACAAGCATATGCAAGAAACAATTAACGTATTTTAGACACCTTAACTGGGGGATTCAACCATTTCAATTGTATTCAGGGAAAAACCCCTCACCCATGGAATGGTTGTTGAACCCAGGAAATAAAGGAAAACTATAAAAGAAACGTCTTTGTCTCCTATCTGTTGCTGTCTTCTTTTGTATAATTCTTTTTAGGCCTTTCTTGTTCAAGGAGTTACACCAACTAGCCAACGTAGGGTAAAATAAAATAACCTCCTAATGGAGTCAGATATCAAACAGCAACACAGATTTATCCTTGATCATTACCTACACCCCATAAATATACAATTATGTCCCACAGCTAAAACTATACAAATACTGTTTCATGAACAGAGTGTAGAAGACGGTACAAAAATTGCAAAAGGATTACATGATAAGGGTAGGTTATATAGCGATATAGTCTTGGTAAGTTATTTGGATACCGCCCGGGTTACTTGGTGCACGAACCGGTTCCTGTGGTCTTGGACAAATCGGTCAAGGCCGCCTTATATGCGTGCTGGGAAAGCCTAACGTTTATGTCGGATAGCTGAGACTGACAATACCATTAGTATCTGGGTGCTGTACCCTCAGGCTTTCACCTGTTTCGGCAGAGTTTGGTTAATTGCCTGGCGCCTAAGGTACCCCTTTTTTGGGGAATGCCGATGGAGCCAAGGTATTTTTGGCCCAGCTCCTCATTTGTACTTCACCTCGTGCCCGGCTTCCCACATTAAAACGGCCATGTGCCATATTTCAACATGGTGGGATGTTGAATAAATTTCACCGTTTCTTGGCTAGAATCAGAGACAACGTCTCTATTGGTCAAAAACCAAAGGTTTTTAGACTTTGAAAAAAACAGAAAGAGAGAGCAGACTTAGATAGAAAGATAGACAGTTGGTTGGTCAGTTAGTTGGTTGTTTTGTTTTACGGCATATCAACCCTCTTCGGCTCATTTAATGCCGAATCAAGTCATTTTAATAAAACTATTTTAGTTTATTTCATGACATATCAACCTTTGTAGATTATTTAACGACAAATCCACTTTTATACAGATAAACATTTCTATTTCAAACAATTCAATTTAGCATAAGTACGCATACGCAGTTTAAATGTCAAAACTGTTCTATTTCAAACAACTCAGTTTAGCATTAGTACACAGTTTAGTCCTATTTGACCTATAGATGGGAACCTATCAGGTGCTACCACTCCGGGCCAAAATTCCCCAAAGTTCCAGTATTACTGAAACCTCACCATCAGATTGTTTTGTGTCATCTCCAGGATACTCGATGGAGGGAGTTTTGCCCCTTTGCAGAGAAGCAATCATTGTATTCTACATCCCAAGCCGACTGGGCAAAGATAGATTGGCCAAGAAGACGTTTCTGTGACTCTCATGTGATACTCAACAGAGCCCCTATTAGACATGGAAATTAAGAGGAATAATTATTTACTCAATCCCAACAGTTATTTTTTCAAATCATCAGCCTCTTCGTTTACCAGCCTCAATAAAACGTACCGTAAATTTTAAGGCTGAAAAAATCTCTATAAAACTTATATGGCAAAACTAAAATCCAAACTTTGGTATAGTAATTTTTATTTATTGCGGACATTTTGTCCTCATCTTGGTAGTTTTTTTTTTTGTTGTTTCTTCTTTCACTACGTTTCGGCCAAATTTCACCTCTGGTCTTCTTCAGGTGATTTTACCGCGACCTCGGATAGGAATGATGAGTCTTGTAACCGTATTCCCAGTAATTACTGCCTTCCATAGTTGTTGGTATAGTACTCTTAACAATTGATATACATATTTACCAAACCCCTCCGCTCGGGCAGGATATGACACAAGGTCAATTTTTAAGCGGAGTTTAACTGGTTTGAATTCAGAGTTTTCCTTCTCCTAGACTAGTTGCCTCACCAAGGCTGAAGAACCTAGTCTACCCTACTATTTACCCATAGCTGGAGGGAGAATAATTGGATTCATACCTTTCCCAGGGGTATTAGTGCTATGTGAAATACAATCAGCCTTGTCCAGGATTTGAACTCGTGTCACCGTGCCCATTTCCTATGACGATAACTATTACACTACGGACACCTCCTTAACAATCGATATACACTACTTTCAAACATTTCCAACTTAAAAACTTGTTGGCTGAACATATTTAACTGATTAATATAGAATAATAATATAGAATAATAAGTAAAGTTGTCTCCCTTTAGTCGAGGGCGATTAGAAGGCTCTCTTTTCAATAGCTACTACACCGAGGCGAAGGGGAGGGCACAACTCCTTTCCCTGGATTGCTCCACTTTACCCTCGATGCGTACCTTAAAATGCTGAGTGTTAAGCAAGGAGGTATCAAGTACCATTTTAAAAGTCTTTGGTATGACTCGACCAGGGATTGAACCCAGGTCTCCTGGACCATTGGCGAACACTCTAAATGCAATATCATACACCATTTCCCACACCGGATTCACTGATTGTAAACACTATTCAGAAAATCACGGTACCTAGGTGGCCAGTCAGACAACTATGGTATCTTAGTAGCACAATAGATTATGAATTCTTATAAACTCTGTAAGATTTGAATGTTTCATATATGGCTGATGTAATTCTGATTTTAGAGAAAAATTACTTTGGATGATTAAATCACAATTGCAAAAAATCAGGGACATTCACAGAGACAAATTCTGGAATTAAAAAGAACCTCAACCCTATTATACTCGAAAATATCTACTGAGGACTCAATAATAATAACATCCTTATATATAGACGATAAATTGCGGCCTACATGTCAACTTTTAAAGTCTGACAGTCTCTACAAAACTTGGGGTCGACTCATACGGCAGGCCTAAAATCCAAACCTTTCCCACAAAGCGGTCAACTTGTGGAAACCTAACCGATAAAATGAAACGCAGTTCCTTCCAGGCAGCTGTCGTATCGATACGGCTGTATGGATGCACTACATGGACGCTAACAAAACGGCTGGAGAAGAAGCTAGACGGCAATTACACAAGAATGCTGCGAGCAATATTGAACAAGTCCTGGCGGCAACACCCCACAAGACACCAACTATACAGCCACCTGCCTCCTATTACGAAAACTATACAAGTTAGACGAACTAGACATGCAGGACACTGCTGGAGAAGCAGAGACGAGCTCATAAGTGATGTACTCCTATGGACCCCCATATATGGCCGGGCAAAAGCAGGACGACCAGCACGAACATACATTCAGCAACTATGTGAGGATACGGAATGTAGCCCTGAAGATCTGCCAGAGGCGATGAACGATAGGGAGAAGTGGCGAGAGAGGGCCAGGGATATCCGTGCTAGTGGCACGACATGATGATGATAACTTCAAATAATCGATACACACACTGAGTGTAACTCCAGCAGACTACCACAAACATTTCCTTCTTAAACTTGTTTGGTGAACATATTAATAACATATTAACATATTAACAAATTAATACAGAGATTAATATAAAATAATAAAACTGTAAAATAAATTAAGTATTATATTAAAGCTATATCACACACCGTTTCCAACAGCTGATGCACTGACTGTAAACACTCTTAGGAATGTCTCTATACAGCAGATAAAGGTCTAACCTTGAATTTTTAGCTAAAAGATCTTGAGATCGACTAATATACCAGGTGGACTTATGAGCCTCAATTTACGATAGGAGTATCGAAAAATTACTTGGAAATCGATATATTAAAATACAAAATAAAAAATAAAAATAAAAATAGCTTTACTGCTTTCCTTTGGTGTCTACATCACTATCCTCGTGATTTTGTTATAGTGTCATCCATAAATAAGTACACACGGATCAATTTCTTATAAAAAGGTTATTTTCTTCTAAACCAAAAGGGATTCCCTTAAAATATATTTTAGAGAGTCGAGAGTAAGAGCCATCGAAAGACTACCATGAACCACGTGTTCAATCTGCATCACCCTTCGTGCGGGTAAAAAAAGGGCACGTCCTGCTGAGGTTCGAACTCTGGCCCCAGTGTTTGAAAAATCAGCTACAGAACTAAAACTAAAACAAAAATTACTAAAATGTAAAAGCACAATACAAAACATAAGTCAGTGCTTTATTGTTTTCATGTTATGGTATTATAATTCACAATTATTGACCAAATTGTTTTATAGGATTAATTGACTTATTTGAACATACTCTCTATTTTGCAAATTTCTAAAGATAATTACAACGGCCTGGATAAAATAGTTCAATTGGAGAACTATTGCTGCTCATCTATAAGGGTGGCTTCTATAGAGGAGAATAAAAACACAGCCATGTAATGGTTATCGTCGCAGGAAATGGACACAGCGATACGAGTTCAAATCCTGGACGAGACTGATTGCATTTCACGTAGCACTAATACCCTTGGGAAAGGTATGAATCCAATTATTCTCCCGCCAGCTATGGGTAAATAGTAGGGCAGACTAGGTTCTTCAGCCTTGGTGAGGCAACTAGTCTAGGAGAAGGAAAACTTTGAATAGAAACCTGTTAAACTCCATTTAAAAAATTGACCTTGTGTCCTATCCTGCCCGAGCAGAGGGGTTGGTAAATATGATATGATAAAAACACAGCCATAGAAAGATTACCATGACCTACACTCAAACCATCTGTCCAAACGCGCCGCTCTTCAGGCAGGTAAAAAAGAAGCACCTCCTGCTGAGGTTGGAGCCCTGCCCTCGGTGTTCAAAAAATCAGCTGCAGAGCTCTAACTAAAACAAAAATTACTAAAATGTAAACACACAATACAAATAGCGACATTCAACGTTAGAACTTTAAATGGAATAGGCCCACTAACGGAACTGAGAGTTTCGGCGATAGAGCATAACATAGACATAATATGCGTACAGATACCTCCCTAGCGAGGATATAAAATACCAGGATACCGGCAATGGATGGACGTTTGTCTTAACATCTGCATGGAAAAACTCTATCAATGCCACGAGAGGTGGAGTAGGTATGCTTATCAGACTACGGACCCTAAAATCCCTAAATAGCACCGAGAAAATACAACAGAGGCTGATGGTAGCAACGTTTAATGGCAACCCCAGCACAACAATCATCTCCTACACCGCTCTACCAATGTTAGAGAAGAAACGGACTTCATCGCCTTCTATAACGAACTATCCTCCCTTGTTCAGCCAACATGACTCATCAAATCGAAATGGGAAACATTTAACAGATTTCATGCTAGAAAATAGATTAACATGCCTTAATACTAAATTTCAGAAAAGAGAGGGAAAACTATGGACCTACACCTACGCAAATAACGCTGAAGCACAGATAGACTACATCCTCATATATGAGAAATGGAATAATAGCGCATTGAATTGCGAGGTATATTCCTCTTTTGAGAGTGTGTCCTCCGATCACCGAATTGTCAGGGCAAAGAAACAACTGTGCCTATGAAGGAATCCGACCCAAACAAGCACAACCGTTCACTATGACTGGTCCCTGCTTAACAACAGGGATATTAGAGATAATTATACGTTAACCCTAAGAAACAAATCCGACGCACCACGGGAGATATCAGAAACACCTACACCTTCGTCAATGCTCAGTTAGAAGCGGCAGCAGAATGCACACCAACTAAACAAACAACTAAACCTAGAGTCCCATGGAATACATTAGCGGTTTAAAAGAAGCGTGCAGACGTAAAAATCGCTTCCCTACACAATAGGAGGAACCCAACCAATATCAATGCTCAGAAACTTAAGAAGGCACAAAGTGAACTAACTTATACCTAAAAGAACGAACAGAACGCATACAAAATCAGATCAATAAGATTGGAGACAAGGTTGAAGATAGGCAATCTAGGATAGCATGGCGGACGGTAAATGAAGTGAAGAGAAGGAAAAGTACCGCGAGAGCTAAACTGAACAGCCAAGAAGAACGAATACACCAGACCTGACCGATAAAATAAAACGCAGTTTTTTCCAAGCAGCGGTTGTGTCGATATTACTATACGGATGCACCACATAGATGCTAACAAAACGTATGGGGAAAAAGCTAGGCGGCAATTATGCAAGAATGCTGCCAGCCATATTGAACAAGTCCTTGAGGCAACACTCTACAAAACTGAAGCTGTAGGGCCATCTACCACCCATCACGAAAACTATCCAAATTAGACGAACCAGACATGCGATACACTTCTGGAAAAGTTAGGACGAGCTCAAAAGCGATTTACTCCAATAAACTCCTGCACATGGACGAGCAAAGGCAAGACGACCTGCTAGAACTTATATACAATAGCTCTGTGCAGATACAGGATGTAGCCTAGAACACCTCACGGGAGTAATGGACTATAGAACGATGGTGAGAGAGGGTCTGGGAGAGCCGTGCTAGCAGCGTGACACGATGATGATGAAAGAACGGTAGTTTTAGAGAGAAAGGAGTAGCTTTGAAGAATAGAGAGTAGTTTTAGTGAATAGAGAGTATTTTTAGAGAGCACAGTGTAGTAGTTTTAGGGCTTAGAGAGTAGGGAGAAGTAATTCCAGAGAGTTTAAAGTAATTGTTAAAGAGGGTAGAGAGTAGTTTTATAGAGTAGAGAGTAGTTTTATAGAGTAGAGAGTACAGAGTAATTTTCGTTTAATAAGTTTTAAACTTTAACGGGTAAATCATGCTGATTAGGCCAACTGTAGATATGTGAAACTGCTATTCACTATTCCCTGTAAAAAAAAAAAGTACGTATTGTTGATGACGTCATTAGTGATATCTCTGCAATCAACTTTTCTGGAACCTGAGTTGATACCTGACATCGTTTTTCATTTGATTTCTTACAAGATTCAATCAGATACCCTTTCTTCGTTAACTGTTATTGTTAGATTTAAAAGAAAAAAGTGTTTCAGTGCTTATCAAGAATAGCACAACAAAGATATTTTCCGTTGTTTCTTTGGTAATGTACAAAAAATATATAGAAATGCCATATTTACATTTACCATTGTAAATTGAATTACCATGACCAGAAAATCCGGCAAACTCTTGTGCGCAACATATGGAGCACTGGACGGCTGTTTCGACCTTATTAGGTCTCAACAGCTACGTATACCGTGATCTTCTCCACTGGGGATCGAACCAGCGACTACGGAGCTGTAACTCTACCACTGAGCTACTGGTCCACTTCGCACGCAAGCGATGTCAAATTAACAAGTCATGGCAATTGCGCCGCCAATCAACCTGATGCGTCTTGTAAGTTACATCCGTACCCTTACAGAGGACACAGTCACCTCCAGGGCCACGTCTTCCCAAGAGGATTGGAGATACGCATCCGCGAAATTAAAATTTCATGGACAAGGAAATAGATGTACATTTTCTTTTTTTATGAAACCTAATAAGGTCGAAACAATGTTCCGTATGTAGTGTGCAAGTGTTTGCCGGATTTTCTGGTTATGGTAATTCAATTTACAATATAATTCCTCTACTTAAAAAAGAAAATGTACATTTATATTCACTATCCTGATAAATTTTCCGATATTTCTTGGTTAATTTGCAAAAATAGTTTGGTTCTTTGTTTAATGGCATGCCAATCTTCGTGGATTATTTAAAGCCAAAACCATTTTGTAAAATAGCAGTGATAATTAATTTTATTGCGGACTTTTGTCCTCATCTTGGTAGTTTTTTGTTGTTTTCCTCGCTACGTTTCGGCCAAATTTCACCTCTGGCTGTCTTCAGGTGATTAACCGCGATTTGGCCGAAATGTCGCGAGGAAAACAACAACAAAAAAAACCTACCAAGATGAGGACAAAAGTCCGCAGTAAAATTAATACTCAGATTAAGAAGCCTCATCTCAAAACGGATTCCCAATAAAGACATTTAGTAGTGATACTGTTTAATCAATAGCTTGGGGGGTAAGGGGGTTCATTGGTTTCCCAAGTGAATTAATCCAAAAGTGAATGTTATAGAGTGATAAGAGCTCGAACTCGATTATTTCGAGGCTGCGGTGCAGCACTTTAGCCATTACGCCACGGGGACTTATAGGATATAAAATCCTATATTCTACAGCCCATAACGAAAACACAAATATGTAAGAAACCCTCAAATACATAAACATTAAAAAACACAAATTTTAGTACAAATCAATAAAAAGTTAAATTAGTGGTTTCTGGAACCAAATTGGACAGAATAGTCACATGTCGGTGTTTTCACCTACGTCCGCACAGTTGAACCCACAGATGAACTTGTCTTTTATTTGATTAGGAGATCTATTTTCACGCTTTCAACGGCAAGAGACTCGCAAACAGCCACGAACAGCCCTCAAACAGCCACGAATAGCTCTCAGACAGCCATGAATAACCTCTCAGACTGCCGAACACTGCCAAGCACAGCAACAGACAGCCGGACACAGCAATAGGACCAGTAAACGACACATGTTAATACTCGCAAACATTTCATGATAACGAAGATACAATGGCGACTATATCGACATTCTAATACCGACCAAAACTCCTCTTCATTATAATGACGATTGCGAGTCCACACATCCAAAGAAACTCCCTTCATAGTCGCAAGAAAGTAGGTTTACCATCTTTGTGCCCACTCATATTCTTATGGAATCGCCTTGTTCACGAGTCACATGTTCCATTCCACACACACACACACACACACATTTAATCAGCAGTCAAACATATACTAAGCCAATACGTGTCTTTTATTTTCGCGCGCACATACTCACACACATTATACTATTCAGCAGGAACATCTTTAAACTTTTGTTCTTTTCCGACCCCAACATGCTGAAGCACTAAAAACGTAAGTGTGTAAGTCCAATTGTTAATATGCATATAATTGTTTAACTAATTCAGTCTGGTTTTCTTATTGTTTCTTCGCATTGTTTTATAAATTTGTGTTGTATATGTGGACAGGATACCTGAATTTACCTTTTAATCCGAATAGTCTGACCCCAAAGACTTCCCCATATAGAGCTTATAGGATACACATTTTTTCTAGTCTTAAAATAAGCAATAAAAACATACTTAGGAACATTCTAGAAATTTAGGATCAAAACCGTATAAGCATTTAAGTTACATTTTTATATTTTTCAACCAATCAGCTAAAAACATAGAATAGAACATTCTAGAAAAATAGGATCGGAAGTGAACTAACAGAAAATATTTAGGCTCGAAAATAAAATAGTAAAATACAAAGCTGATTGGTCAATAAATGTCTACGCACCAAAATTTTAGGACGATTCTTTGATCCACCTGTAGGATTTAAATAACACAGAGTTAGGGAACCATACACACAAACTTACACGAAGACTAAGACAACACCACTTGCCACTAAGCCCGTAATGCAGTAGCCGATACTGTATCCGACAAATTCCTTTCCTTCCTCAACTAAAGTTTATGACTTAACTTCAGATGGCCGCGAATCACATTCAAAAGAAAAACCCGACAAACTTTCTTTCATCAACGCGACACGCTGTCGCCACAATCATAAAACCCGCTATGAACTTAATGTAAGAACGATTTATTAACGGAATCCGTTAACATACACACATCTTTAAACAAATTTATTTTCTTCCTGCCAAACTTTATTTTCCAAAAGGCCATTTACACATTATGTAGTTTGTTTGTTTTCACATCCTGTTATATGCATATTAAATTGTTTGTTGTTTAATGTTCGTTGTGTTCTATTCCATTTCTTTCGCACGATTGTAAAGTTTTGTGTTGTATTTGTGGTGGGAATAATTTAGAGAGCAATACCCGTAAAGTATGAATGCACATCTACTGAAATAACCAAATTACATAAAACCCCCACAAGCTACGATACTTACATTCACCATCTAGATAAAAGTTATTTTCAGTAACTTTTTAATTTTTTTATGAAACAGTGACATTGAAGTGACCAAAATTATATATCGGCAATCGGTTGTAAATCGATATCATATCATCTTAGTGATAGGGGAGGTAAAGACTATAGAGATATGACGTATTAGTGAATTGTAACGAATCGAAGACGTGATTTTCAAACGTAACTACCCAGTAAAAAAATCGTTTTAAAGAAGAAAATGACTGAAACTTATATGGATAATGTATTTATACTTCTGTATATTTTTCTATTTTATTCATTCATTTGCTTTTTTTTACTGAATAACTAAGACCCAAAATTCAGCTCAAATTTCTTGAGCTTTTTCCTATTTCCATCTTCTATTAAGGGGTCGAGTTATTTTGAGATTTAACCTTAGCTGTCTAATAAAGAATACGTCGCAAATGACAAAAAATTTACTCTGTTTAAGTCATATGCTTCATCCTTTTTTTTTTTTCTTTTTTTTTACTGAAAAGTTATATCTAAAGCACAAAATTACAAATCAGCTATAACTTGTGGAGTTGAAAGGTTTTTAGGTAGTCAGGTGCTAAGGGCAAGGCTGTGTTGCCGTAAGGTATCTGACTCCATATTTTGGTTATATTATTTTACCCACGTTGACTGGCTGGCGCAGTGCCTTGCCTAAAGAAGGTCCAAAAGAAATATAAAAAGGGAAAGATAGAAACAGACAGGAGACGAAAACATTTCTTTCATACTTTCCTTTATTTACTTGGTGAATGGACTAACCAACGCTACGTTCCAAGACACAGCGTGGTGCCCAAAACACCCGATAGTAATATCGGTGTTGTCGGTTCGACGTCACTACCCGAAAAGAGGTCGGTTCACAGAAAACCTGAGTATTTATCTCTCTTCACCGGCTCCAAATTCGCTACGCCAAAATCCTTCTAATTTTGGCGCGACCACTTCTCATTGGCTACTTTACATTTTATTATTTTTCTTTTTTCTGATTTTAACCGGATGGATGCGTGGAGCCTTATGCGTGGCGACGCGTTTATACATTTTGTATCTGGCAGCCGACGAGTCAATATCCGGTTGGGAGTTTTTTCTGTTAATTCCTAAATCGCCACAAACTTGATACCTTCTCAGTGGAGAAGGGAAAGGATTTTTAAAAGATGGCCGAATTGTAGCCTCTTAAATTTTAGGACTTAACTGTTTAATATAAAACAAATGAAGCAAAGGAGTGAAACATACTCATCTGGATGATGAATATAAGTATTACACACACATCCACACTAATACATACATACACACACACACACACACACACACACACACACACATATATATATATATATATATATATATATATATCATATTATATTATAACAGTGTTGGTTGTCACTAGATCACTTTGTGGTTTTGTGTCGAACCAAGTGCAATGTAATATGGACAGTGCCCAATATCTAGGATAGAGCTATTATATTTTTTAAAACGCCCTATATATATATATATATATATATAGATAGATAGATAATGGGCGTTTTGAAAAATTCGATATCATTTGTGATGTATAATATTTCAGAAAAATTGATACCATTTCTTAACCTATTAACTTGACCAATTTTTGTTCAAATAATGTTTTAATAGCATGTTTAGAAACAACTAAAAATCCTATGTTTAACGTTCAAACACCTTTTTTTTTTAGTAAATGCCATTTTTAGACTTGAAAAGAAAAAAAATTGAAAGTAGAATTTAAAGTTGTTTCTACATATACAGTTAAAATTTGAGAGTTGGTCAAGTTATTTGATTACAGAATTATATCGATTTTTCTGAAACACCCTGTATATTGTGCATTGCCGCAGACATCTGATATTCTGGATAAATACCAGTGCTTCAAGTTAATCAGTTGAGATAGAAACTAAGGGAGATAAATCAATGATTACAGGTCATTCAAACTGAGACAATGATAAAACATCATCTTGGCATTCAAAATGTTTTAAATAAACGCACAGCAGGGGAATCTCCTCGTGACGTAATGGCAAACGTGTTGAACTACGACACTGTCGTAAGCGAGTTCGAACTCCAGTGGCGTTATAACGCTCACTTTGGACAAATGCCCTTGGGAAAAATACGAACGCCCTTATCACCCCAGCTACTATTCTTCTATAAGGATGGTTTTAGCATTAGATAACCCACGAAGATTGATATGCCATTAAACAAAGAAATCGAAACCGGTATAAAAGCATGTCGTCAAATACTGATTTATTCATTTAGTATAAAATACAGTTTCTCTCTTGACAATGTATCGCATCGGTGGTTCAGTGGTAGAATGCTCGCCTGCCACGCGGGCGGCCCGGGTTCGATTCCCGGCCGATGCACTTAATTAATTTTTTTTTTTTTATTTTACTGTTTTTTTTCCAACAGTTCAAATTGAAATTTTAAGATTTTAATGCTAACTCACTGAAACCATTGAAATACGACATTCAATATTTGATTACACGAACCAGCGGGGTAGTTTATCAACAATCGATGATGATGCTGGTGCTTTTATTTAGACAGGAGTGAATGAGTGTAATTAATTGTCATTTAATTACTATTTCCGTTATATCGAGAATGTAGATGATTCAAACGTAGCGTTCAGCACAAATGAGAAACGTAGAGAATTATCATTGGACTGGAAATAATTCTATTCTCTAAATCAAAGAAATGTATTGCTCTAATGATCATCACACTACGATGTGCTGTTTTCTGCACGGTTAAGCTTACATGCAAGCTTATGAGAATTTTTATAATGTGTAAATAATACGCAAACGATAAAGCAGGCAAACAAATTAAAATTCAGTCATTCGATAAAAAGAATATTAGATTAAGTTACTTGGTGGTTAGTATCTAAGCATCGGTGGTTCAGTGGTAGAATGCTCGCCTGCCACGCGGGCGGCCCGGGTTCGATTCCCGGCCGATGCATATAGCTCTTTTATCTCTTAAAACCTATTTTAAAACGATAAAGTTCACTACCAATGAATATATAAATAATACCACGTATTTTGTTTTATTATAAATCAGGCAATAAAATATTTAATATTTTATTATAAATCAGGCTACAAGATATTTAATTTTCTTAAAAAGTTGGGGACGTTAAGTCTAATTTGAAAAATTTTCCTATAAAAATAATCATCTTAAATCTAATGAAATAATTTTAATGAGCCCCCATTTGTACAGCACCCTATCGGTGGGGCTTATAATACACTGATCGTATCCCTTGCAGGTGAGGTAACACCCTTGCCTAAAAAGAGCGTCTTGGATATGACCCTAAACTGCATCCGATGGTGAAGCTCCAGTTATGGGGATCTGTAGTGTGTGGAGTACCTTTCATTGCTATTACTCCCAGGCCCACTCTGGCTCGAAGTGGTACTATTTACCAACCCCTCCGCTCGGGCAGGATATGACACAAGGTCAATTTTTAAGCGGAGTTTAACAGGTTTTGAATTCAGAGTTTTCCTTCTCCTAGACTAGTTGCCAAACCAAGGCTGAAGAACCTAGTCTGTCCTACTATTTACCCATAGCTGGAGGGAGAATAATTGGATTCATACCTTCCCCAAGGGTATTAGTGCTATGTGAAATGCAATCAATCTCGTCCTGGATTTGAACTCGTGTCGCCGTGTCCATTTCCTACGACGATAATGACTACACCACGGGCACCTCGAAGTGGTAATTACTGTTAGGTTCTCATCTATGAGTCTACTATATCTGTTTGTTTTGTTTTTTTTTAATATCCCTATTCGATAAGACCGTGTCCAAAACAAACCTCTTACAAACAACAACTGAAAAATAACCCGAGACGAGTTGACATACCGTTATTTGTTGGTTCCATTACAAAGAAAATGTTATATGTAAAAAATAATTACTTTGATTTACTTATAGTTTTCGAATTTGAAAACAGGTTTCTTGTTCAGAATAGCCCTCCTATGAAAATTGCAATTATTTCGAAAGTCATGTACAAAAAAAATTGTATAGAAATGTAATACCTACTCTTATTATCTCTAAGCACATGGTGCTTATTCAGGTTAGCCCGCTATGAAAATTTCCAATAGTTCTGTAGTAATGTTAAAGAAAATTATGTTGAAATATAATACTTATCACCTCCCACTCATCGTGTTTGTTCAGGATATGAAAATTTACATTATATCTACTGTCTTGTAGAAAATATATATCAATGTCATTCTTACTCTTATGACATCTCAATTTAAAGAAAACGAAGACATCACATAAAATACCTTCGAAAATCGACACTAAACCTCAGACATCGTCTACCAAAATTCTCGGTGAAACACACTTCAACTTGATATCACACAGTAGCAATTTAAGACGTATTACCAGCATTCAACTTAACATGAATTTATCAACAAAGTATATTAATTGCTGTTTATTTGTGTGGCCAATATAAAAATCAAACGCATTTTCCAATTCATCTTTAGCGTGATATTGTTATTTGTGAGCGAGGAAAAGTAACGTGCGTGTATGTGTTTACGTTGAGTTGTTTCCTCGCTAAGTGTGTAATTTCCTCGCTAATTGTTGTTTGGTATCTAAAGGAATGAAGTTCCAAGATGTCGAAATGTTTTAGGAATAGGTTTTAATTGCAGCATGGAAAATAGAGTTTGCGTTTGTGCTGCAAGCCTCGTGGAAAAGGAAAGAAGTAAAGAGGCTGAATGGAGTTATGGGAGGGTGGAGAAGGTATTTTTGCAGCTAAATGCCTGTGCGAAAAGTGTAGTTATTTTTAGGCCTTGTTGGACGTGTGAGGGAGTTATATTTGCCGTATGGAGCAAAAGTCAGGTTTGCTGTTTGAGGAAACAAACTTTGGAGTCACCGTGAGTTTTGTGTGTCTGGTGGTTTTAGGGAGAGGCGTGTGTGTTTCTCCTTTAATGTTGCCCAGAGGTAAAATGAGAGCTAGGTGACGGGAGCGGAATTAGGCATCGCATCGACAAAGCCAATTTTGGGGGTGACATAAAGTTGTTCCTGTGTGTGACGTATTGAATGTATCTAATTCATATTCAACTGGGATTCCTTGGTCTAAGAAAAAATAGACGCAAGGAATCCATAAATTAGATAGGATCCCTCATGTGCCCATGCTGCTGCTGCTGCTGCTGCTGCTATTGAAGAACCGCCAGTGAGACGTCTGCACTGGACGGAGTTGTTCAGCCAAAGAGAGTGTGTTTGGCAGCTTACCCAATTTCTGCTGCCCGGAAAGGAGCTCCCTTCTACTAGCTGCTTCAATTCGCTGCTGATTGTTTCAACACAAAACAAACGACCGACATATATTTCTTTGAACATGCTTCATCTTGCATGCGATAAATTTCAATTGCACAACTGACGCAGTTTTGCACGGATCATCAGACAAGCACAACAAGTCAACTCACAGGAATAGCTACAAAACGTTTAAAAAATTCAGACATATTGTCAACATTCTGTCTCCAATCTGGGAAGAGTACTATTGGTATTATATCTATAGGGATTACGTCCCTTGCCTTCCAAATAATATTTCTAGTGGCGTGACCAAAGTAGTACATAAAAAGGCACGCCAAAGTCAAAACTCTCAATAACAAAAGGGCATATGATATTACCATTTATACAAAAATGGCAGTTGAAGTCGTAGAGTTCTGTTGCCTCTGTAGAGTTGAGGAGGATATTGATGGTTTTCAATTTGGATGTTTTATTCACAGCTTGAGTTGAAAGGAACCCTTGTGCTGTAAGTCGCAGGTAGAAGAAACAGTTGTTAATAGTTGAACAGGAATTTACCATTCAGCCAGAAGTTTCGAGGTCTAGTTGACTTAGGAGGAAGAAATAATTGGTACGAAATGGTCTCCTAAAGGAAGTAGAGAAACAAATGTTGGATGCGCTCTCTCGAGTTGAAAAGTCCCTCTGTCTGCTGCTGGAATCGACCCGGGATATATATATATATATATATATATATATATATATATATAGAGAGAGAGAGAGAGAGAGAGAGAGAGAGAGAATGTGCTCTCTCGTGTTGTCTGGTCTGTCCTGGTGCTAGCAAGGAGGTAGCGATGAGAGAATGTGCTCTCTCCCGTTGTCTGGTCTGTCCTGCTGCTAGCAATGGAGGAAGCGAATGGAGAGGGCGAGAATGGTTAGCACAGCATTTTATGTTGCCCAGAGAGGTGACCCAGGCAGAATGGCATCAGTCATTCTCATTGGATGAATTATATAAATTCGAAGCTCCAATGGCCAAAACAATTCCAGCACTAAATAATAATTTGAAATTCTTTCCTTCTGCTGCATCTCTCTCTCTCTCTCTCTCTCTCTCTCTCTCTCTCTCTCTCTCTCTCTCTCTCTGGTTCTTTCTCGATGACTAAAAGCACGCACAAGTGTTTACATTTCTCGACAGGAAGAGGCCTCAAACCAACAAACCTCGTGTCATATGGCACACGATATCATGCTTTGTTGTAAGTTTCCAGACAGCTGCCATTTTATTAAGAACTCTTAACTTGTACCAAAAGACTCTTCAACTGTATGATAGGACTTTTCTCGGTGGTGTTGAGTTTTTTTTTTTTTTTTTTTTGTTGGTTTTTTTTTTTTTTTTGTTGGTTTTTTTTTTTTGTATTTCGTGTTATGTCTGTGTCAATTCTATTAAGTTTGCTCAGACATTAAATATATTTTTATTTATTCAGCGGGAATTATTTTACATTGTTTAGTACGAGGAAATATTAAACCATAATAAATTTCCTCTGCGACAATCGTCCGAATTCTGTTACACTCAAATAATTGCTACGATTGGGGTTTGGTACGCAGACACGACAAATATACGAATATAAACATTCAAGTCGTTGATACCAAAGTCCACTCGATTGAATTTCCTCATATGTAAAAAGGTGCTTATTTTGTCTTCCCTTCCGTTGTATTCAGTATTAGCGTATCACGGATATATTAACGCTAATATTTGTATTTTTGCTGAGTGGGAACTCGACTGAATATTTGCTCTACATCCAAATAATTCTACTTATAAAATTTCATAAAAATCTAACCAGTAACTTCTTAAATTTTAGTGTTTGGCCTAATGCGTCGAGTGTTCGCCAATGGCCGGGGAGACCGAGGTTCAATCCCGGGTCGAGTTATACCAAAGACTCAAAAAATGGTACTTGATGTCGCTTTGCTTAAAAATCCGCATTATAAGGTAAGGATCAAGGGTAAAGTGGAGCAATCTAGGGAATGGAGTAGGGCCCTCCCCTATACCTTGGTGTAGTAGCTATTGAAAAGGGAGTCTTTGGATCACCCTCGACTAAGGTCACCAACTTTACTTACTTATAAAGAGTAAATGTCAAATATCTTTTTTTTCTTTTTTTCACGGAAACAATTACAGTTAAATCCCAGAAATCATATATAAGCCGATAATAGCATAGCGGAGAAATATATGTTACGTGTGGTTACGTTGTTATTTCCTCGCTAAATGTTGTTGGAAAATAAAGGAGAGAGAAGAACGAAGATGCCGTAAGTTTTTTTTATGATAGTTTTAATGGCAGTGTGGAATAAAGGGTTTACGTTTATGCTGCAAGTCTCTTAGAAAGGAAGGAAGGAAATAGTTATGGAGTTGATAAGGAATTTTTGCAGCTAAATGCTTGAGCGAAACGTGCAGCGTTACGGTTAAGGCATTGTTGAATGTGTGAGTGAGATATAGTCGCCATAGGTGTTGCAAAAGTCGTGTTTGCTGGTTAAGGACAGGAATGATGTAGTCGCCCATGAATGTGTGGTCCTGGTCGTTTGGGGAGGGAAGCGTGAATGTCTCCAGAAAATGTTGCCCAGGGATGAAGTAGCTAAATTTTGCATCGCAGTCGACATAGCCAAAGTTGGAGACGACTTAGAGTGATTCCTGAGTGTGGCGTATTGAATTCATCTAATTCATTTTCAACTGGGAACCCTTGGTCTAAAAGTATAGACTCAAGAGGTCCATAAATTAGATGGCTTTCCTCATGGTGTCGTGATGCTGCTGCAAATGAAAAGAGCGGACAGTAATTACGTTTGTCCAGTTCGAAAGCTTCTGGCGAAGAGAGTGTTTGGCGGGGTTTCCCCAATTTGGTGCTGCCCAGGAAAATGGTCCGGAATGAATAGGATAAGTCATCCTGATTGGGTGAAAATATGCGTCGACCCTAACGGTCAAATTAATTAATACACCAAACAAAAATACGAAGTTCTTTCTGCTACAATAATAACATGCAGCTATTATGGGTTTTATTTAGTTTGGTTTGGTTTCTTAGTTTAATGGCATATCAACCATCGTGATTTATTCAATGCCAAAGCCATGCTTGTAGAGAAGTAATATTATTTAATCTATAGTCCGATTTACTAACCCCTCCGCTCGGGCAGGATATGACACAAGGTCAATTTTTTAAGCGGAGTTTAACAGGTTTCAATTCAGAGTTTTCCTTCTCCTAGACTAGTTGCCTCACCAAGGCTGAATAAATCAGTCTGTCCTACTAATTTACCCATAGCTGGAGGGAGAATAATTGGATTCATACCTTTCCCAAGAGTATTAGTGCTACGTGAAATGCAATCGGTATCGTCCAGGATTTGAACTCGTGTCGCCGTGTGCATTTCCTACAACGATAACCATTACAGTTTAATCTATAGTTGTGGGGATATCCATTCGACTTCCCACTATGTTAGATTTGATATGAAATCATCAAATAGTCCTTTTAAAATTCTAGGTCCCCTTGGTATTCCCTATTTTAGCGTGCCTTAGAAGCCAAGTGATAAATTCAGTCCTGTCAAGCAGGTATCGCCTGGGAAAAGGCTTTCACGGACCAAACGATTAGCTCAATAACTTGTAGGGGGGGAATCATATCATTTCTCAGGTTATTAGTCCGAAATTGAATGTGTGGGGGTTGTATGTTATTTTGGTTATTTCAGTAGATGTGCGTCCGTAATTTACGGGTATTGCTCTCTGAATTATTCCCACCACAAATACTACAATCGCGTAAAAAAAATGGAATAGAACACAACGGACATTAAACAACAAACAATTTAATATGCATATAACAGAATATGAAAACAAACAAAATACATGATGTGTAAATGCCCTTTTGGAAAATAAAGTTTGGCAAGAAGAAAATAGATTTGTTCAAAGATGTGTGTATGTTCATGTTAACGGAGTCCGTAAATAAGTCGTTCTTACATTAAGTTCATAGCGGGTTTTTTGATTGTGGAGACAGCGTGTCGCGTTGATGAAAGAAAGTTTGTCGGGTTTTTCTTTTGAATGTGATTCTCGGCCATCTGAAGAGAGGCCATGAACTTTAGTTGAGGAAGGAAAGGAATTTGCCGGGCACAGTATCGGCTACTGCATTACTGGCTTAGTGGCTTGTCTTCGTCTGTGTGTAAGCTGTGTTTTAGTCTGTGTGAATGACTCCCTAACTCTGTGTTATTTATATCCTACAGGTGGATCAAAGAATCGTCCTAAAATTTTGGCGCGTAGACATTTATTGACCAATCAGATTTGTATTTTACTATTTTATTTTCGAGCCTAAATATTTTCTGTTAGTTCACTTCCGATCCTATTTTTCTAGAATGTTCTATTCTATGTTTTTAGCTGATTGGTTGAAAAATATAAAAATGTAACTTAAATGCTAATACGGTTTTGATCCTAAATTTCTAGAATGTTCTTAAGTATGTTTTTATTGCTTATTTTAAGACTAGAAAAAATGTGTATCCCATAAATGTAATAGCGCGACTGTAGTTCGAACTCGCTTACTACGATGTCGCAGTCCAACTCATTAGCTACTACACAACAGGAACTCCTTCTTTATGGGTTTGGAGATGTACGAGTTCCGTGTGTGTGTTCTACGTGTTGATAAAATGAAAACAATTCGTAAAATGAATAATAAATCTCAATGTAGTATCTAAACAAAAATGTTCCCATTTCTAAATCTAGGATGCCACACTGAGTGTGGAAAGCAAAGTTTAAACTTTAAACACAAAACAAAGTTAAAGTTTTAAAGCAAACCTTAAGTTTAAACCAGTCATTGGCAAATTGTGGCCTACGGAGCTCTCTGAATGCCCTGTTTAATATTTCAGTTTTATAAAGAAAAGATCTTTTATTTGAAATGAAAAAAATCAACTTTTCCCCATCTCTAATGCAGATACGATGGAGTGGGTCCCTTTTTTAAAAATTGTAACGGACAATCATAGTCTACCGTCCACTATTGCCCAAAACTTATTGGATAATCCTAATTGCTCATGCGCTTATAATCCGACCATGTTTTCGATTCTCGAGTCTGTAGGGTGACATGTTATTTTAGTGTTTAGTTCCCCCACCATTTATTGTTAGCTCATTATTTGAAGTAAAGATGTGAAAGACACGAACAAAAGAACATTTAAAACAAACAAAATTAAATTTATATATCAAGAAATACATGAAAAAAGAAACATTACAAAAATTCTAAAATAGTTTGTTGAATATTCATCTGTGTGAGTGTGTGCATGAGTGTATGTAACTAACACGAGTCTGTTGACTATTCCTGTGTGTGTATGTGTGTACTAACACGGATATTATAGAAAAAGACTAAATATTGAAAGTGCCCTGTTGACTATAAAATGTATGTGGACTAAGTATTTCTTGTAAGGTATCGATATATAGAAATATAGCAACCTGTGCTAGAAGGCATGTGTCTTCTCCCATGTTGGTTGGTTGGTTGTCTCTTTCGGGGTTTGACAAAATTTCTGAGGCTGTGTTCGAGGCTGGAAGAAGTCAAACCGAAAAGGTAGAACAAGAAAGAAAAAGGTTGTAGAATGTAATCATTTTCGTGGGGTTGACTGCTGGTAGTCAAAATGTAAGAGAGAGAGAGAGAGAGTGTGTGCTGCCTCTGTAAGTAAAAATGTGAAAAAGAGTGTGTTGTCTCTGTAAGTCGCAAGGGAGAGAATGAGAGAGAGAGTGTGCTATCTCTGTAAGTGAAAAATGTAAGAGGGTGAGTGCTTGGATGACGAGACAATATAGGCAATCCTTGTCATGCAGTCGGCTCCAAATGCGCGGGACAAAATCAAAGGTGCGGACGTAGTTGTGAACACAAACCACGTGACTTTCCTGACCAATAGGTTCCCGAGACTGATTAGTTTACCGACGTCCGCTATCTTTGTTTCGAGAACAAGTGGTATCACGGGCATTATAAAATATAGAAGTGTAAATCCTATAAGTCTAGCAACAATGAGCCCCATCTGTCTGGTCTTCTGTAGTGAAAATGGTTGCAGTACATTCAAGATGAAATTATCTTGAATTTTTTTAGTAGTATGGCCAGCCTGATAATTAGCCATGTCTCAAGTGGTCTGCTTCTTGAAAGAGGTTGCTCATACCTGCTATAAACACTGATTCATTGTCATAAGGGAAAGCCTGACATATTGTGATGTCTAGCATGCTAATCTTGTAAGTTCCTGCTCACTCAACCCACTTTTTTATTAACCCTTGTAGCAAGCTACAGGTGTGGAATATATGTCTGTCTCATGCCTTCGATACATCTCTATTAGTCCTATTTTGGATATCTTCTTAAACCCCTAAAGATATGCAGCCTATGGTATTTTCTGAATGGCCCATCGAAGACTTCAATTCTTTTTATAGAAAGATCTTTATACCGAAAAGAAATTTTTCCTATTTCTAAGACAGATTCTTAATGTGCATGGTCTTTTTTTTTTTGTAAAAACGGTTGAGGTACCGACAAGGAAAAATTTCATTGAATTTTTTTCAGTTGTGAGTCCTACCTGATGATTAGCCATGTCTCATGCAGCTTACTTCTGAAAGGGATTGCTCACGTCTCTAGTAGACACAGATTCATTGTCATAAGGGGAACATTGTGATGGCTAGATGCTTATTCGTATGATCTTTCTTGTGTGAAAACGGTTGAGGTACCGACAAGGAAAAATTTCATTGAATTTTTTTCAGTTGTGAGTCCTACCTAATGATTAGCCATGTCTCATGCAGCTTACTTCTGAAAGGGATTGCTCACGTCTCTAGTAGACACAGATTCATTGTCATAAGGGGAACATTGTGATGGCTAGATGCTTATTCGTATGATCTTTCTTGTGTGAAAACGGTTGAGGTACCGACAAGGAAAAATTTCATTGAATTTTTTTAGGATTGCAGCTAACCTAATTGTTATGAAGTAAAGCTGTGTTTGGAAACAGACGTTATCTTGTCGAAATGTGCTAAGTAAGTTTAAACAACTGACTTGAGGCGATACTGTTTTTATAGCAGTATCGGATTTACATACAATACCACACTGATGATGAATTATGTCTCCTTATTCGGCCCGCTTCTCGAAAAAGCTGCCCATATCTGGTTTGTCTTGTGAACAAACTACAAGCAAGAAAAATATGTTCGAGGTGTCCGGAATCTATTCAAGAGGCAAATGAATTGTTTATAGCAGTCATGGACAAACTGCAGCCCACGGTGTTTTCTGAAAGGTTCACTCAAGACTTTAACATTTTATGGAAAAGTTCATTTTTCTGGAGAGGAAAAAATCAATTTTTCCCTATTTCTCAGCCAGATGCTTATACATACATATGGTATTCGGTAATAAAAATGATTGAGGTACCTTCAATATAAAATGATTGAGGTACCTTCAATATAAAATGATTGAGGTATCTTCAATTTAAAATGATTGAGGTACCTTCAATTTAAAATGATTGAGGTACCTTCAATTTAAAATGATTGCGGTACCTTCAATATAAAATGATTGAGGTACTTTCAATATAAAATGATTGAGGTACCTTCAATATAAAATGATTGAGGTACCTTTAATATAAAATGATTGAGGTATTTTCAATATAAAATGATTGAGGTACCTTCAATATAAAATGATTGAGGTACCTTCAATATAAAATGATTGAGGTACCTTCAATATAAAATGATTGAGGTACTTTCAATATAAAATGATTGAGGTACTTTCAATATAAAATGATTGAGGTGCCTTCAATATAAAATGATTGAGGTACCTTTAATATAAAATGATTGAGGTATTTTCAATATAAAATGATTGAGGTACCTTCAATATAAAATGATTGAGGTACCTTCAATATAAAATGATTGAGGTACCTTCAATTTAAAATGATTGAGATACCTTCAATATAAAAATTACCTTGAATCTTTTTTGTTATGCCTCGTAGGGTGTCTTATTAGTCAAGAGAAATTACTTTTGCCTTTGTTCTTTGACCAGGAGAGATGTGCCTTTACAAGAGAGCGATGAAGTTTGCCCTGGCCCAGTTTACAATTTTAGTTAATAATTCAGTCCAAATTAAATTAAAATATACTACTTTGTAGCAGAAAGAATTTCGTATTTTTGTTTGGTGCGTAATTTAATTCGACCGTTAGGGTCGACGCATTTTTCACCTAATCAGGATGACTTATCCTATTCAACCCGGATCATCTTTCCGGGCAGCACAAATTGGGGAAGGTGCTAAACACTCTTTCTCGTCACTTCTTCGTCCAGGACAGACGTCTTACTGTCTGCTCTTCAATAGCAGCAACAGCAGCCGCAGCAGCAGCACTACTACCATGAGGAAAGCCGTCTAATTTATGGACACCTTGCGTCTATTCTCTTAGACCAAGGGTTCTCAGTTGAATATGAATTAGATGAACTCAATACGCCACACACAGGAACAACTTTTAGTTGCCTCCAGTATTGGCTATGTCGACTGCGATGTAAAATTGCGCTCCGACACCTTGCTACTTCATCTCTGGGCAACATTTTCTGGAGACATTCACGCTTCTCCCCGAAACAACTAGAACCACAAATCCATGGGTGACTACTTCAACAGCAAACACGACTTTTGCTACACTATGGCGAACATTTCTCTCTCTCACACAATCAACAATGCCTTAACCTAACGATGCACTTTTCGCTCAGGCATTTAGCTGCTAAAATGCTTTCTCAACTCTATAACAACTCCATTTCGTTTCCTTAATTCTTTCCTTCCTGCGAGACTTGCAGCATAAACATAAACTCTTTATTCCATGCTGCCATTAAAAACCTTACAGCATCTTCGTACTTCTTCTCTCTCCCATTTATTTTCCTTTAAAACTTAGCGAGGAAGTAACCAAACACACATACCCACGTTACAACATTTCTTCGCCTGAAACCTTAAAAAAATTAAAAACTAATGACTTTTTTAGGTTGTTTTTTGCACCGAACCATTAAGATATCCGTTTCGGGAGTGAGAGTGCGTAATTTTAATTAGTCTCTTAACAAGGCTTTGGAAGGCTGCTCTTAATTGTTTAAAAAGCCACATACAGCCTTAAGCCACAGGTTCCCTACCCCTGTCCTAGATCCTCAATGGTTAATTTTCACTTATCTTGAGACAGACTAACTTTAAGAGGAAAACAGAACGGAAATTTTGACTTAAGAATAAAGTGTAAATATTGTAAACGGCCACCCAAGTGAAATTTTTAAAAAAGACCATAGCAACCTCCTCCCCACCCAAAAAAGACTTGACAAATAAAGGAAGGGGAATAGACGATAGAATCAGAGGTTAAACATTGAATAGAACCTATGACAGCACTAATGGGTTGACTTGCTCATCTCAAAAACTGTTGATAGTGAATTCATTCAAGTACTGCTCGATGATTCATCCACCATTTATCAAGGACACCTCGGGTGGTGTAATGATTAGCAGGCTAGACTTACAAACCTTCATGAGTGAGTTCGATTCTCATTGAGTGCCTCATTCATACGGCCTTGTGCCATATCTAAGCAAAAAGCTTAGTAAATTATCATCCATCATTCATTAATAACACTAGTTTTATACAATAAAACATTTGAAAACAAAAACTGGTTTAGGTTTATTCTTACACACCGAATACTTAAAAATGATTGAATTTTAAATCTTCGAGTGTCCCTCGCCTTTTTCGACGGAGCATAGAATATACTGACGGTATCCCATGCAGAGGGGTAAGACCCCGCCCCAAGTGTCCTAAGTATGGTACTATACAGCATCTGATGGTGAGACTCTTGTTCTGGAGACCTAGGCGGCGTGGAGTACCCCTTCATTGCCATTACTCTCAGGACCACTTTGATCCGGAGTGGTTGTACCTGTTAGGGTCTCATCTAAGATTCAATTAGATCTGTGTCAAAATTATTCGTATTTGATAGAAATACTTAATGCCATATAACTATAAATTATTTGTATTAACCGCTGCCTGGAAGAAACTGCGTTTCATTTTATCAGTTAGGTCCGACTTCCATATGATCGAGAGCCTATCGATAGCTGTCCATGCCTTCGTCAGTCGTGTGTCGATGTCTTTTTCGGTTGATGAAACGCAGTTTCTTCCAGGCAGCGGTTGTGTCGATACTGCTATATGGATGCACCACATGGACGCTTACGAGCAGTATTAAACAAGTCCTGGCGACAACACCCCACGAGACTCCAACTATACGGACACTTGCCCCCCATCACGAAAACTATACAAGTTCGACGAACCAGACACGCAGGACACTGCTGGAGAAGCAAGGACGAGCTCATCAGCGATGTACTCCTGTGGACCCCCACATATGGATGTGCAAGAGTGGGACGACCAGCACGAACATACATACAGCAACTATGTGAGGACACAGGATGTAACCCTGAAGACCTGCCGGAGGCGATGAATGATAGGGAGAAATGGCGAGAGAGGGTCAAGGATATCCGCGCTGGCGGCGTGACATGATGATGATGATGATTATGATTTGTATTAAGAACAGTTAATTGAAGCTATAATCGTTTACTAAAGATTATTATTAGTTACTTGAAAACATATGACTGTGTGCAAACAAATGACTATTAGTAAATAGAAACAATTACTTGAAACCATATAATTGTTAGTATTTGATGGGAATGCTTAAAACCATACAACTGCATGCAAATTATTTGTATTACATTGGAATACTTGATATCAAATAACTGTGTGAAAAAAACTCTCAAGAACCATCTACATAAAAAATATTGATATAAATGTATAATGAAAGTGACTTCCTAACTTCTAGGCATAAAATAACCCTAGACAAGTTGACACGCCGTTAAAATCAATCAATTAATCAACCAACCATTCTCGTGCTCCAAACTCTAAAGGATGTGGCTCCTGGTATGATTTCAAAGATTTATTCAATAATTCTTCAAGCCCCCAAAACAATCTTAACCTTAATGACTGGTCACCGTAACGACTAGTCATCGTAACAACTGGTCATCTTAACGACAAGTTGCCGTAACGACAGGTCATCGTAGATTTAGTCAGCAGCACCAAGCAATTTCCTTGACCCTTTTGTTGATAATATAATAACATAAAAACCTTATTGACAATATACGATAACATTTTATGGACAGTTTTATTGACAACGTAATAGAGTAACGATTTATTAACAATTTTATTGATTATATGATAAAATAAGAATCTGTCGACAAGGTTGGTTGGTTGGTTAGTTTGTTGGTTGGGGTAGATATATCAACCCTTGATGAGTTATTCAAAGCCAAAAGCAGTCTTATTATTCTTGCAACCAATTATATGGTTTCAAGTGAGTAATGGTCTGGTTTATTTTGGTTTGGTTTCTTTGTTTTAATGGCATATCAACCTTCATGGGTTATTTAAAGCCGAAGAAATCATTGTAGAAGAACAGTAGTGGTACTGTTTCGCCCATAGCTGAGGAGCTTCCCCAAAGGGTATTAGTCCAAAAGTGAACATTATTGCACAACTGGAGTTTGAACTCGCTTACTACGATGTCGCAGTCCAGCACTTTAGCCACAACACAACGAGGAGCCCCCCCGTTCAGTAACTAACGATAAATATTTGTAAACAATTATAGATTCAAGTAATTATTCTTACGACATTTATACAGTTACATGGTTTATAAGGATACTAAGGCATTAACTAACCCACGAAGGTTGATATGCCATTAAACAAAGAAACCAAATAATACGCTATGCATCACAAACTACAGTAGAGAATGATGGAGTTTACAAAATCTACTGTTGTTTTTTATTTGAACGACTCAAAGAAGAATAATATCCATAATTTGGTGGTCTACTCTGGAAATGAATGAATTTATATTTTCTTGGTTAGTTTTATCAGTTAGTGTTAGCTCTTACGCTATGAGTACGTTCACTTTCGGGTGAATACCTAGGGGAAAGGCATGAACCCCCTAAACCCGTCAGCTATGCGTTAAATAGTATCATTGCTGATTTTCTGTAAGGCTGGCTTTGGCCTTAAATAACCTATGAAGGTTGATATGCCATTAAACAAAAAAAAAACCAAAACGAAACAAATTATACGCTATGCATCCCAAACTACAGTAGAGAATGAAGGGGTTTACAAAATTTACAAAACATTTAGTGTTAACTCTTACGCTATGAGTACATTCACTTTCAGATGAATACCTTGGAGAAAGGCATGAACCCCCTAAACTAGTCTGCTATCCGTTAAATAGTATTAAATAGTCAAAGAAATCAAACCAAATGAATCCCTTGGAGAAAGGCATGAACCAAAGAAAAATAATGTCCATAATTTGGTGGTATGCTTTGGAAATAAATAAATTTATATTTTCTTGGTTAGTTTTATCATTTAGGGTTAACTCTTACACTATGAATACGTTCACTTTCAGATGAATACCTTGGAGAAAGACATGAACCCCCTAAACTAGTCAGCTATGCATTAAATAGTATTAAATAATCAAAGAAACCAAACCACACCTTTTCGCCACGGAGAGAATATATTTGGTATCAGTAAATAAGAATCGAAACTTAATATTTTGATTGGTTTTGTCTTTTATCTTTCATTTGGAAACCATTGTATTAGGAGACGTTGACTTAAATGATTTTGTAATTTTAATGGTATATTCTCAATGTATTTTGAAAAGTTAATGTAAAAATTTCAGCATTGAACTTTAGATGTGTTATTATGTTCACTTTTGGACTAATACCCTTAGGAAAGGCATGAACCCCCTTATCCCCCAGCTATGGGTTTAACAGTACCACAACTGCTATTTTACATTGATGACTTTGACATTAAATAACTCACAAAGGTTGATATGTCATTAAACAAAGAAACAAACTAAACCAATCCAGTCATACTATTACGTTCACTTTCAGACTAATACCCTTAGGAAAGGCATGAACCCTCTTATCTCGCCAGCTATGGGTTGAATAATACCACTGCTGTTCTTCTACAAGAGTGGCTTTGGCACTAAATAACCCCAAAGGGTTAGTATACCATTAAACAAAATATAAAAGTGAACAAAGAAGAAATAATCTTTAATTTTTAAAAACTTCTAAAATTTTGTATATTTAACACACACTAAAATATGAATTTCTCTTTCTTTTTGGAAGCTATCTTGATTTCTTTTTTTTTTTTTTTTCATTTTTTTGACTTGTCATAATGCAGGTTAGAATATTCTGGAACACTAAACATAAAAAAAAACAAAGGGCAGACAACTCAGCAGCAAAACAGGTTGATGCACTGAGAAGTACAGTTCTTTATTCTAAAAATCTTGTATTCATTTTGTGAGTTCTCTCTGTTTTCTATTGGCTTGTCAGCTTACCAAATATAAAAGTCAATTGATTCAATTTGATGTGCTTTCGTTTCTCTGTTGTATCTCATAGATGTTGGCCTGATAAATATAGATTCAATTGATTCGGAATCTATTTCTGTATGATGTCTGTTGTTTGGTGTTGGTTGGATAGACACTTGCAAAATTATACAAGTTGGTTTCAATCTTATGACAGTTCAATACATTTCATATATTAACATCAATTTGATTCAGTTCCAATGTTACATTTTAGCTTTAAGTATTTTTTATTATATAGTTTTACTATAGAAATATGCCGGAAAGGGATTTACTATAAGAATACATTGAAAGAGTTTTGCTATAGAATTACATTGGAAAGGGTTTATGATAAGAATGAATTGGCAAGACTTTTGCTAAAGAAATACATTGGAAAGGGTTTTACTATAAGAATGAATTGGAAAGAGTTTTACTATACAAATACATTGGAAAGGGTTTTACTATAAAAATGAATTTCATATTTTTTCCAATCTATTTCTTTAGCGAAAGTCTTATATGGTTTTACTATAGAAATATGCCGGAAAGGGTTTTACTATAAGAATACATTGGAAAGAGTTTTGCTATAGAATTACATTGGAAAGGGTTTATGATAAGAATGAATTGGCAAGACTTTTGCTAAAGAAATACATTGGAAAGGGTTTTACTATAAGAATGAATTGGAAAGACTTTTGCTAAAGAAATATATTGGAAAGGGTTTTACTATAAGAATGAAGTGGGAAGAGTTTTACTATACAAATACATTGGAAAGGGTTTTACCATAAGAATGAATTGGAAAGAGTTTTACTATACAAATACATTGGAAAGGATTTTACTATAAGAATGAATCTCATATTTTGAGAACTCAATTTCTTTTGATTAATG
>CAUZXS010006307.1:0-158674 GCA_963585895.1 Sepioteuthis lessoniana
GGGTCTATACTGCAAGAGGATATCAAACATGGAAGCAGGCTTGGTGTATGCTCTGGGCAGGGTGGCTGAGAATTCTTTAGTTTTTTGGGGCTTTTTTTATCCTTCATAATTTTTTTTTCTATCTTCATTTGAGATAAAACAATTCAGAATAGCTATTCATGAGTCACCTTCAAACCTGAAATGAGTAATTAAAACAAAAAAACAAAACAAATAGAATTCCCAAAAACAAGCTATAGAAAAATAATAGTAAAAGAAAAGAAAATTCAGTTTCAATTTCCCTATTAATTTGTCATGTTTGTTATAGTAGGTGAGTCAAAAATTTTGCAATATTTTACTAACATGAAGCACAGTTTGTAAGCTCTAAATACTTTTGTCGAAGTTGTAAAGGTGATGACCAACACCAAACTAAGAGATACTGAGCTCGCTACTCACTGGATCTGCCTTTAGGGCTCAGCCTCGGAATCCTCAGGTTTAGGTTGGATCATCGAGGTTCCTGCAACCAAAGTGGGGAAAGTTTTCCAACCATCTTGTTCCTGTGCGGTGATCAACTTCACCGCAAATGTTTTTAGTTGTTTCTTATGCATTATGAATTAAAATTGGGCCATGATACATAAGTTCCTGAATTTGACTCTGATGTACAAACATTTCTGAGGCTTTCAAGTCATCCACAGAGTGAAGAAATGCACAACATGTCAGCATACCAACTACCATGATACTACCAACCACAGCAGGAACCTTCCAGGACTTGAATGGCTTTGGTCACATAATATGTGCCAGAAATTAGCTCATACCAAAAAATTGCATAACTTGACTCACCCTAGTATTTCATTTTTTTTTCAATCTTACTATTTAAAAGCTTTTTTTTTCTCTCTTAACGACAGATTTTTTCCTAGTTTCTGAGGTAGTGCACAGGGTGGGGAAATTTTTAACCTTGAGGTTAAATTTCAGCTTCATTAGTAAATCTGTACTTGATCATGATTTCAACATATACAAGTACACATCATCAAATATCTAAAGAAAATGCCTCTTGTAAATTGAGGTTGCAACTAACCTTCAAACGGTATGAGGGAGTCCCTGCAGAATGCATAGTGAGTTCAAACCCTAGTTGCATTATTACACTTTCAGAATAATACCTATTAGGAAAGGTATGAATCCCCTTTATCATTCCCCATCAAGGTATGAGGTAAATAGTACCACTACTATTCTTCAGCAAAGATGACTTTGGTATTAGATAATCCACAAATATCCCATTAAATATGTAGATTTTCAGGGCTGACAGATTTTCCCTAAAAAGAAGACTGGTGCATCATTATTTTCCTCTGTCACTCATGGACTAATAAAAAAAACTTATTAATCGATTTAACACTATTCTCCAAACTATGGTTAAAATAGTGGTCTCTAGCCTTGTTTGGCAATCAGTCTATGAAAAGGACAATTCTGAATTCCAATCTTTTGTCTTGCAACCAGTGGCTTCAAAAAATAATTCCATAAATTAATAATTTCATGACTATAAATCAAGGACCAACATATACTCAAAATCAACTTATGAGTGTATATATATATATATACACACACACACACACACACCATATATACAGTAAAATGCAATTTAAAAAGATTTACATAGATGTGTTTATGACTATGTTAGTATCTTCTGTTAAAGACCATCAGATGCCCTGATATTGTCCAAGAGAAGAGAAATGGTTTATACAGTTTGGCATCAGTTTTCTACAGGACTCACTCATCAGAATGAGGTTTAAGATACTTTAGAAATGCCTGTATATAGTGAGGAATTCAGAGCTATTCTCCTCAACTGGTTACTAATAAAGACTATTGAATACAATCTGTCTCTTACTATTTTACCCTTAGCTGGTGCTGATTTACTTTGGTGTATTTAATGGTATATCAACCTCTTGTGAATTATTTAGGACAACAATTTGATTAGTAAATATTTGATTATAATCATAACTATCTATATTTTCATCTTTCCACTACCATCACTGTTTAATTTATAATAATCATCATTTGTTTGCACATAGTTATATGGTTTCAAATATTTCAATCCAATACTAATCATTTAGAAACAGCTCTTTATGAGACCCTAACACGTACAATTGCTCCAGTTCAGAGTGGACCCAGGATTAGTAGCAATGAAAGGGTGCTCCACACTCTCTAGAACTTGACTCACCGCCAGATGCAGTTTTGGTATCCTACCCAGGATACCTCTTTTTTAGTTGGGAATCTTACACCTATACAGAAGATGCAGTTAGCATGTACTAACCCCTATTGCCAGGCAAAAAGATGGATTCATGCCTTTTAATAAATGAATTGTTGGCTTATACATATAGGAGTATATACTATATAAACTTTTCATTTTATTCTTTGATTCCTGATGTTTAAAAGTAGAAAATAACACAGGAAACCAATTAAGACTTGTGCTAAGTTTGGTGATTGTAGTAGCATTTAAACCAAAGATGATTTTAAATTAATTTACTGAAAAAAGAAAAGGGAGAGAACCAATTGATTCACTTTAAAAAAAAAAAAAAAAAAAAAAAAAAAATAGGAAAGAAAAAGAAAAAGAAATTAGGTGTCTTTGTCATTTCAAAGTAGTAGTGTATCAGTTATTGTCACAAACCAAAGGCATTTGCAGAATGTTAGTCTGCAAAAATATATAAAGAACAAAAAGCCATTTCTGTTTTGCAACCTTTTGGTTTATACTCTGCAAGAATTGTCCATTTTTATTCCCAATCTGCTTATTTGACAAAGAATCATTCAGTCTAAGAGATAGTGCCAAATTTGCAGAGAGAAACAACATCTTACCAATCTAAATTTGTTTGTGATTCTGACATAAGCTGATCGCATTCACCAGATTATCCAGGTTTTTATCTCGGTCCACAAAGTAAAATGAAACATTAGTTGATGGGGAAAACAAAAAGGCGACGGGGAGACAAGAACAGAATAAGTGGAGAAATATATATATATATATATATATATATATATCTTCCCACTTACACCCCACAACCATGAAAGAATATTTGTTACTGGTAGAAAGAGCCAAATGTCACAAATATCAACATGGAGAACGACAGATATTACTTGCAAATGTCACCCTTGTATCAATATAGAGACGTCCAGCTAAAACATCATTGGAACTGCCTTTGAGATGTACATACATACATATACTTTCGTGTACACACAATCCCAATGCAATGCTTTTTTCATCAATATACATTATTTATTCATCAACTTAAAGATACTTACATATATGTTAAGATAAGTGTACTAAAGACTCAAAAATGGTACTTGATGCTGCCTTGCTTAACACGGCATTAAAAGGTACTGATCAAGGGTAAAGTGGGACCATCTAGGGAATAGAGTCGCACCCTCCCTTAAATCTCAGTGTAGTAGCAATGGAAAAGAGAGCCTTTGGGGTGCCCTCAACTACGGTCGTAAACTTTATGATATACCTTGAGTGGCAAACTAACATAAAAAATGTTTAAATATTGAAACTATATATATGTGTGTTTAATTTCGTTTGGCTTTTTTGTTTAATGGCATATCAACCTTCATGGATTAATGCTGAAGCCATCTTTGTAGAACAGTTGTAGTAATATTTAACTGATGGCTGGGGGATAAGAAGGTTCATAGTTTTCCTAGAGGTATTAGTCTGAAAGTGAATTTTTTTAGCAAGACTGGAGCTTAAAATCTCTAAATATGGTATCATAGTACAGGACTTTTGCCATTACACCACAGAAACTCCTGCCTATATATATAAAGTAATGTTTATAAATACACACCGAACAAATTTTTGTATAAAGTTAATTTTCTTTCAAATCAGACATCTATACAATCTTATTTCTAGTAGAACATTATACAATAAAAGTGGATATTATTCATCACTAAAATCAACAGAATTAAAATTCTGTAACCAAACATTTACTAGTATTAAAAAGGTGTTCACATTCACAAGATTATCCAGATTTTTATTTTGGTCCACAAAGTAAAATGAAACATTACTTGATGAGGGAAATTAAAAGGTGGGTGGGGACAAGAAAAGACTAAATCCAAAATATATGTCACAAATATTTATGATGCAATTGAAAAAAATATCGTCATATTGTATCAAATAAATAAAGTCATTATGTAACACAGCAAAAATGGGACATTATACATAAATATATATATATATATATATATACACACACACACACACATATGTATCAGTCCCTATATGACTTCAACTCATATTAGTATAATATTTTTGGCATGATATCTATATTGATTATATAATGTCTTACTAGAAATAATATAATCCTGGTATTTTTGGCTTGGTTTTAATGGTATATCAACCATTATGAGTTATTTAATGCTGAATCCATTTTTATAAACAGTTCTATTTCAAACAATTCAGTTTAATGTAAGTACACAGTTTAAATATAAAAAATAATTCTATCTCAAACAATTCTGTTTAGCATGAGTACATTATTTGGTTCTATTTAACCCATAGATTGGACTATGAGGTGCTACCACTCTGAGCCGAAGTGAACCTCGGAGCAATGGCAGTCAAGGGGTACTCTGTATTTCCCAAATCTCCTGCATTACTGGAGCCTCACTATCAGATTGGTTTGGTTTAGAAGCTTATCAACCATTGTAGGTTATTTAATACCAAATCCATTTTTATGAGTATAAACAGTTCTATTACAAACTATTCAGTTTAACATAAGTACACAGTTTAGTTCTATTTAAAGATGTTCACACTCATAAGGTTATCCAGGTTTTTATTTTGGTTCGCAAAGTAAAATGAAGCTTTAATTGATGGGGAAAACTAAAAAGGTGGGTGGGGAAAAGAACAGACTAAGTTCCAAATATATGACACAAATATCTATGATAGATAGGACCCTATCAAGTGCTACCACTCTGGGTCAGAGAGAACTTGAGAGCAATGGCAATAAAGGAGTACTCCACATTCCCCAAAGATCCAGCATTACTGAATCTTCTCCATCAGATCATTTAATGTCATGTTCAGGATATTTGTTTGGGGAGTCTTACTCCTCTGCAGAGATGCAGTTGGTTTATTCTGCTGCCTCAGCTGACTGGGCCAGTATTTTTGGTTGTGAAGAAAAAATTTTATAAAAAAAAATTGTTTCAATTATACCTATTAAGGAGCAATACTTTTACATGCGACCTCATGTAGAGTAATGGTTTGCAAGCCTCACTTGCAAACCATGACTTGTGAGTTCGAATTTCATTAGGTGCCCCACATATCTGGCCCATGTCTCAACTAAGCAAACCTTATATATGCATGTGTAAAATTGCCGAAACATTTTTGTGTTTCTTGGGATTGTTTATATAACTTTCAAACCAATAGATAAGCATAAGATGTTCACGTGATTTAATTAGCTAATCTTTCCATGTCAATAAAGTACGCTGAAAATAGCACGATTCTTGTTAGAACATCATACCAACTAAAAGAATAAAATTCAGTTTACATCTTCAAAAAAGAATAGTGATCTTTGGTATGGCTTCAATCACATAAAAGATATCAGAATTATAAAATGTAGTGTATTCCTCAGTATATATATATATATATATATATATATATATATATATATATATTTACCAACCCCTCCGCTCGGGCAGGATATGACACAAGGTCAATTTTTAAGCAGAGTTGAACAGATTTGAATTCAGAGTTTTCCTTCTCTTAGACTAGTTGCCTCACCAAGGCTGAAGAACCTAGTCTGCCCTACAATTTACCCAGAGCTGGAGGGAGAATAATTGGATTCATACCTTTCCCAGGGGTATTAGTACTATGTGAAATGCAATCAGTCTCGTCCACGATTTGAACTCATATAGCAGTGTCCATTTCCTACGACGATAACCATTACACCACGGGCACCTCAGTATATAAGATGCATGGTTTACAATGGTGTTTAGGAGACTACCACTCATTGCAATCCTTTAAAGTTCCATTGCTCTCCATTTAAAGATTCAACAGAAAATCCTCTTGGCATGATACCATCAAATGGGAAGCAGTTTGATTGTGGCATGAATTAATTTTGATGCAAAATGTACATCTTATATGTTGGGAACTACAGTATATACCAAAACTGTTTAAAAAAAAAAATCAGTAACTCTATAATAAGTTAATCTTAAGGTAAAAATTATTTTAAAAGATAATGAACCAGGATATTTTGACATAAAACAAATTAACAAAGAGTATAATTTCTAAGTATATATGGCATATATGACCCATGATTTACGAAAGCATTTAGGTGATTAGCACTCACTACAACCTTTCTAAGCTCTATAAAAACAGTTGAATTTATGAATATGTAAGTTGAATTTCTCAACTGATTCTTGGTTGGTTATTAATTTTAAACAATATTTTTGAAATGATTAGTTCAATAAAATGCTAAAATCTTATCAATTTGATCAAGTGAAAAAAAGAAAAAAAAACGTCTATAGAAAAAAAGCTTTTCTCTTGAAGATCATATCCAATCCATTAGCAAAATGCATTTCAATATCCCAGGGTCTCATTGCCAACCAACTTTTAATAATATGTTGGCAAAACACAGCATGGAAACCCAATGAACTTCATCATTACTTTATCCGAGAAAATCAGGAGGAAGTCAGATCAGGGAAAAGAGTAGTATGGGGGAGAAAATTTCCAGAAATTTCCTTGGATTTGCCAACCAGTAAATGAAAACATAAAAAACTATTAAAAAAAAAAAACCCAAAAAACATGAATTGCTTTCTCAATACCATCAATATTGCCCTTTTTATAAACACTCCCCCAACAAACTCTTTACTTTTCTATTCATATTCTGAATATTAGCGTATTTTTACCCCACTATGTTTCCTTGAGCAATATGCCAATAAGAATGGATCAATTTTTCACTGTTCTTTTTCTTCTTTTTAAACCAATTCTGCTTACATGGCAAAAAAAAAAGAATGGATATTTTCCAACAGGTGTTTTTTAAAGTTATTTTTATTTAAGGATGGTTCCAAATGTTTATCCTTTGTCCTAGTCTTGTTAAAGATTTTTTAAAGTTTATTTTTCTACTTACCGACAACCCTGCGAGGCAAAAGTTTAGAATACACAGACTATATCATCTGCACAGGGATAAAAACCCCTCCCTCATAGATAAAAAGAGGTGTCCTTGATATAACACAAAACCAAAGCTAAATGTGATGCTACCTCACCATGTCAAAAGTTGTCACACACACACAATACAAAAATGACTTAGTTTCTTGATACGAAAGTTTATTTTGACTACCTTTTTTGTAGTAGTCATGGAAAAAAGGGAGATAAAGTAAAAGAATTACTTGCTCCTATAAGATCAAAAGGAACTATCTCTTGTGCGAGACGAAATGGACAACAACAGACTTAGACATTTCTTTTTCACTGACTCAGTCCCGCCGCGACATGGCCTCTCTGCTCTGTCTACTTTTTGTCCTTCTCTGACTACTACAGAATCTCTTACAAACTCCAGCTGACTGTCTTTGAAATTTTTTTATATATTTCCTAACTATTCCCTTTAACTAATCTTTTAATGAAAGTAATCACTAAAACTTTTTAGTGTCCTATCATTGTTAAATATCAGCTGATATGTATCTAAATGTTTATTTCAATATTTTGCTTACAGTTGATTTTATTTTGACATTGAGTGACATGTGCAGGCAAACAAGTTTTACCCACTTTGACCTTTAGAAATTAAAAACTTACAACTACAAACTCAAAGTTTTTAGTTAAGAAAACAATTCATCATTAAAAAAACTAATTAAAATCCCTAATTGTATAACATAAATAACCCATATAACTGCAAGGGAAACAGATGGATTCATGCCTTTCTTAAGAGCATTGTTGCAAAATGATATGCAACCATCATCGTGGATTTGAACCTGGGTTGTTGATTTCATTTCCTACCATGATAACCATTACTCTAAATACACATCTATGATGGTTAGAGTGTTTACTAATGGTCCAGAAAACTGGGATTCAGTCCCAGGTTGAGTCATACCAAAAACTCAAAAAATGGTACTTGATGCCACATTGCTTAACACTCAGCATTATAAGGTATGGATCAAGAGTCAGTGGAGCAATTCAAGGAAAAAAGAGTAGCACCCTCCTCTACACCTTGGTGTAGTAACTATTGAAAAGGAAGTTTTTGGGTTGCCTTCAATCATGGTAGGTCAACTTACTGAGTAATGCAGATTACTATAGTGATATACAGGGTGGAATGATAAAATTGTCGTCCTAGAAAAGACGACATGATTCCATTTCCGTTTAATGAAAACCGGTTTTCTTTTTTTGTTGCAGACCATCTACTTGTTGGCCAGTTGTGTATAAATCCCAAGAGCGATAGCCTTCTATCATGTCTGAAAGTGACACAATGTTCAACGAGCAAGATCGGAGATGCGCTGCTGTATAACTCATGCTCTCTACCAATCCAAGTTATGACAACAGGACCATTGCCAGCACCCTCAAAATGCAAATCTGGATTGCCACGAATAACAGGGATGTGCCCAGGGTGATGAAAACAAAGTTTCCGGCTACGGTTATGGTCTTTGGTGTGGTTTCAAGTGAGGGCCACATCATGCCACCTCACATCTTCAAAGTCGGCTTGAAAGTCAACACCAAAGTGTACCTGGATGTGTTGAAGAGCGGGGTGATCCCCTGGTACAATCAGGTGGCCGGTGGCAGACCCTGGGTGTGGCAGCAGAAGTCGGCACCGGCCCACAAGTCCAAAGAGACCCAGGCTTGGCTTCAGAAGGAGTGCTACGACTTTGTACCCTTCTCTCACTGGCCTCTCCTCCTCCTCTGACCTGAACCTGCTGGACTACTTCGTTTGGTCATACGTCGAGAACATCACCAACATGACCTCCCACAACACCAAAGCCAGCCTGATTACCACCATCTGCCGAGTATTCGCTGAGCTCCCACCAGTGCTTGTGGAAAAGGCATGCTCCCTGTTCCGGATCTCTATCGAGGTGGTGATTGAGGCTAAAGGTGGCTACATTGAATAGATGTCAGCTCTACAACATAATCAAGTTTCCTGAATTGATTTTTTCAATAAAAGTTTTAAAATAATGCTGTAGTATTGTTTTCTTTAGGACAACAATTTTATCGTTCCACCCTGTACTATCTATTATTGTCAATATTATTGGCATCCGTCATAATTATTATATTGTTACATTGATATTCATCTACTTCCTTATTAGCAATCATTTTTAATATCATCAATATTATTAAAATCCTTTTATTCATTGGTCTAATGAGTAGTGTTCGCCAATGGTCTGGAAGACTTGGGTCCAATCCCCGGTCGAATCATATCAAAGACTCAAAAAAGTGGTACTTGATGCCGCTTTGTACTTTGCATTATAAGGTAAGGATCAAGGGTAAAGTGGACCAATCCAGGGAATGGAGTAGCGCCCTCTCCTACACCTCGGTGTGGTAGTTATTGAAAAGGGAGCCTTCAGGTCACTCTTGACTAAGGTTGCCAACTTTACTATTATTGTTTCACTAGTGGCAAGATTTTCACACCAGCATTAGCTGATGATCTTTCACTTTCTGAGTGATGGCAAGTCTCCTCAGGTCTCTTGCATTTGAGCAAATCTAAACAATGCTGTGGTCTGTATGGTTTTGATTTTTCCACTCCAAAACCCTTGGAAAAAGTTCCTAGTGCACCAACTATTATTGTTATTACCATCTCCTTCATGTTTCACCGCTTCTTTTGCTCTCTGGCAAGATCCAAGTACTTATCTATCTTTACGCTTTCTTTCAATTTCCCTCGTGGTCTGTGGGAACAGCAAAATCAATCAAATTATAAGTTCTTTTTTCCTTGTTAATTAAAACTAGGTCTGGCTTTTTGGCTCAGATTGAATGATGCATTTGTATCGCAAAATCCCTGAGGATTTTTATGCATCTCATTTTCTGGGATGGATACTTATTGATGCAACTACCATTTTTTAGTAATGTCAACTTTTAATCTTTTGCACAGTTCCCAGGGGATCACCTTTCCCACCCAATCGTGCTTAGTTTTGTACTCCTTTTATGCTAATTTGGTGCATTCACTTTGTATGCAATTAACCATTTCATCTTGATCTCCACATAATCTGCACTTGCTGTTATTATGATTATTGTTCTAATGAGTAGTTTTAAAATTTTATCTATTACATCTAAAATCATTATCATCATTTTTTTAATCATTATAACCTTTATGATAAATCAAGGTTTTATTTTCATCATCATCATTGATATTATTGATTACCTATGGTATGTTAGAATGCTTTTAGGATACCGGATCAATTAACATTGTTTTCCTCTTGTTTTTTCCTATTTGTCCTTCATTGTCTTTGTGCATTTGAACATCTGTCTGTTTAAAAGCAGACTCCACAATCACTTATGTTGCCTCTTCTTCTTACTCATCTATAATCTCTTCATACATTTATGTATCTATTTCATTTTGATTGACTGAATAAAAAAAAGAAAAAAAAAAAAAGAGAGAACCTATTATGGTAAAACTGTTTGAAAGAGTTAGGGTCATTTATCAACATGAATCCAAAACTGAGGTGTTTATGAAGGAAGACGAAAATAAAGACAAAAAAAAAAAAACAATATCAAAGGAGATGGCAACACAGTTGGAATCAAATCTGACACGTTCGTCTCCGTTGATTTGTCGGCCTTTGATGACTCGCACTGTGTGGTGTTCACTAAAATGTGCATTTCAAATCTCACGCCTAATGCCGAACTATCATGGGAAATTAGTTGTCCATTTTTTCTATTTTTTATTTTTGGTTCTTTTCCGGCTTATGAGATAGATTCAATAAGCCTTTGTTACATGTGTCAGGTAAGCTTTTATTAATATTTTTGTGTTATGATTCTGTTATGAATAATATTTGTTATAGGTAAATTATAATATGGAACCAAAACACAGCTCCATGGTTAGGATAATGAAACTTTTGAAATGCTTGGTGGTAGCTGCTGTCACCCATCTAAGAACTGTGCAAGATCATCACTGCTTAACTTCAGTGAGAACAGGTGCTTTCAGTATTATATGACTAGAAGTAAAAAATATTAACCATTTTGTCTAAAATTGTATTTGATGGTGAGGCTTCAGTTCTGGAGTATGTGAAGTACTCCTTCATTGCCATTACTCCCAGGTCAATTGAACCAGAATGGTAGTACCTGTTAAGGTCCCATCTATGGGTCAAATAGATCTGTTTAAAAATTTCTTGTATTTGACAAAACTGTGAAAAAGAAAAGCCTTTAGGTAACAACTACTCAAAAAATGTACATGAAATGAACATGATTCTCTAACATCTAAGCTTTCCCATTCAGCTGGGGCTGTAGAATACACCGACTGCTTCTCTGCAGAGAGGTAAGACCCTGCCCACAACTAATGTCCTGAATGAGCCACAAAACAATCTGATGGTGAGATTCCAGTAATGTCTAAGTACCCCTTCATTGCCATCACTCCCAGGTCCACTCTGTCCTGGAGTGGTAGCTTCTGATAAGGGTCCTATCTTAAATACAACCTTAAATACAACTAAACTGTGGTTTGAGTTTACTGTTTTTTGCTTTTAAACTGTTTACTTATGCTAAACTGAATTGCTTGAAAGAACTGTTTTGACATTAACTCTGTGTATTGCCCAGTCAGCTGGGGCTGTAGAATACACCAACAGGACCTCTGCAGAGTGGTAAAAACTTAACAATCTGATGGTAAGATTCCAGTAATGCTGGAGCTTTGGGGAATGTGAGTACCCCTTCATTGCCATTGCTCCCAGGTCCACTATGGCTTGGAATGGTAGCACCTGATAGGGCCCTATCTATGAGTTAAATAGAACTGCATACTTATGCTAAACTGAATTCTTTCAATTAGAACTGTTTGACCTAACTGAATAGCTTCAAATAGAAATGTTTTTGACAATTAAAGTGTATTTACATTTAAACTGCGTGCTTATGCTAAACTGAATTGTTTGAAATTGTATAAAAATGGATTTGGCTTTAAATAACCTACAAAGGTTGATATGCCACAAAAACCAACCAATCAACCTAACGTCTAAGCAAAAAATAATCCTTGATGGTTTGACATACCATCAATAAATAAATATCTTCCTTACCACCAAGCATTCCAGAGTTCCATTGAAATCATTCCTTTTTAAGAATAATTGATCATACAGACTGAGAATATGATCAGGTGACTTTAGCAAGAGAACATGATGTTGACAAAACCCAATATTCCTTATGAACTAAAGATATTACTGATGATGTATCCAACTGCATCCTAGAGATGCATTTTGCATAAGAATTATATATTCAATGCCCCATAGCAATCATTTTTTCATTAAATCTCTCTATTTTTTTTTATAATAATCATCATTTGTTTACACACATATGGTATAAAGTATTCCTATTTAATAAAAATAATTATAAGTTATATGGTTTTGGGCATGATTATTATAGTTTTAGAAGTGCAATGCAGTGGAAAGCTGAAAATATGAATTATGATTATCAAACATTTGCAAATAAATCAAATTTTGGTATTAAATATACCATTAAAAAGATTGCAAGTGTTCACCAATGGTCCAGTCATACAAAAGACTTTAAAAATGGTACTTGATACCTTCTTGCTTAACACTCAGCAATATAAGGGTAAAGTGGAGCAATCCAGGGAAAGGAGTAGTGCTCTTCCCTACACCTCAGTGTAGTACCTATTGAAAAGGGAGCCTTCGGGTCACCCTAGACTACTGTCGCCAACATATATATATATATATGTATATACACACACACACTTACACACATGTTGATAATGGCTCATTTGAAGATTGCCAAAGTGATACATAGTCATGAGTTTTTATCCTATCTTACACTTGAAAATTTTGATATCACTTTGCATTTTCATGCATAGAGGATTGTATTTTACAGCTTAAAAAAGCTTTTAGTATTAAATTGTAGCTATTGAAAAGGGAGCCTTCAGGTCACCCTCAACTATGGTCGCCAACAACTTAAAAGGAAAGAGCTTAAACCAAGGTATCTATTATGGGAAGGTATAATGGATATTTATCTGTGCCTCCCACCAGGCAGGATTTGACACAAGGTCTTCTTTATAGTGAAGATTTAGGGAAGTGAGAGGTCGCAAGAACATTCAACCTCTTATATACATACCAGCAGTATTCATAAGAATACACAAAAATGTCCCTTAGTAGAATCATACACATGTTCCTTGAACAAGCAGTATGTAGAAATGGTACAAAATAGAAAAAAGTTCACTTGGCTCCATGGTTATATTACTAGGTAATATGGAGCTTTATTGTTCCCAGAAAGGGTTACTGACAATGTCTCTACTGTTCAAAGAACATAGTCAAAAGACTGACATAACACTCCACAGGACCCCTAATAGATAACCCAATTCTCTCAAAGTGGAAATTATTTATTATATTCTGACTGAATTATAACCACAAAATCTATCTTTTTTAGCTAGAATAAATAAAAAGAAAATACTTGATTTTTGACTGGCAGGAATTTTTAGCAGCCAAATAAGCCAGCAGTGACTAATCACAATGAAATTATCTTAAAAAATTTCAAGTCCACAACTAAAACAAACTTTCAAATACTCAAAAAGATAAGTTTTAAGTCAAAGTATATATTTACCCAACTCCTCAGTCACAAGCACAATGCAACACAAGGTAAATTTTTATGCAGAATAAAACTAGTTTTGAATTCAGAATTTTCCTTCTCTGAGACTGGTTGCCTTGCTAGAACTAAAGAACCCAGTCTGCCCTACTAATTACCCATAGCTGGAGGAAAAAGAGACACATTTATTCCTTTCTATAGAGCATTAGCATAAATCAAAACAAAAAGGGTTTTGTCAAGGATTTGAACACTGGTCGCCAATAAAGGAAAAGCAGTATCCTGGATATGATCCTGAACTGAATCCAGTGGTGAGATTTTAATCCTGGAGCTCTGAGGAGTGTCAAGTCACTTCTTCATTGTCATTACTTTATCAACCATTGTTGGTTATCTAATGCCAAATACCGTCTTTTTACATATATATTAAATATATGATTTGTAAACATATTTTTAGATAAACACAGTTAAATAATCAAACAGTTCAATTTCTAACAATTCAATTTGGCATAAGTCATTTGTTTACTCTCAGTTTAAATGTCAAACAAATGATGCATAGATAGGATCCTATCAGATGCTACCATTCCGGGGCCAGAGTGGACCTGAGAGCAATGGCAATGAAGGGGTACTCTGCATTCCCCAAAGCTCCAGCATTACTGGAGCCTCACTATCAGATTGTTTTGTGCCATATCTATGACATGCAGTAAGTGTATTCTACAGTCCTAGCTGACTGTGTTGATCTGTTCATAAATTATTACAATTAGGAAAACTTGAAACAACATAAGTGGAAATTATTTTTATTATGAACAGTTACTTAAAGTTATCATTGTAATTGCTTAAAAATTACTATTATTAATAATATTATTAGTTAGTTGAAACCAAATAAGTAATTAAAGTTGGCATCCTTAGTCAAGGGTGACCCAAAGGTTCCCCTTTTCAATAGCTACTTCACCGACGTGTAGGGAAGGGCACAACACCATTCCCTGGATTTTTCCACTTTACCCTTGATCCTTAACTTATAGTGCTGAGTGTTAAGCAAGGTGGCATCAAGTACCATTTTTTGAGTCTTTGTTATGACTTGACCTGGGATTGAACTCTGGTCTCCAGGACCATTGGCAGACACTCTACTCACTGGGCCAAATTGCTTATAAAAAAAGGAAAAAGAAGTGATTTTGACATTAAATAATTTAACAAGTGTTGACATGCTGTAAAAACAACCAGTGAAAGTTGACCTGTTTCCAATGATTTTATATTTACACATTCATGAAAATGTGTCATCTAAAATAGGTTTTATAAATGTAAAATTTTCTTATATTCTTTGTGAGTTTTTACAAAGTAGTTACTGGTAGCCTTTACTGAAGTCCTGGTGATAGGACTTTTCTCAGTATCTTAACTGATCTTCAGAGTACTATGGTTGGGATAGTCTCATTCCTTCTCCAGACTACAATTACAATAGAATCAAAAGCAATCTTTCTGAATGAAGTTAATCAAAACTAAACATACATAATGCCATCTGACAATAAAAAAACAGAATTTGACTATAATATGAAAGGCATGGTTAATTTCTTAAGGGTTTCTAATCACGTATACATGGGTTCAGCTAAAAATAACCCCAGCCCCTTCAAACACTATCATACTTACATCAAAGTACTTCAACCCTCCCACCTTTGCTTGGTTTATTTGTTTAATGGCATATCAACTTCCTATGAGTTATTCCATGCTAAAATTAGATTAATTTCTAATTGTTAGAGTGTTTGCCAATGGCCCAGGAGACCTGGGTTCAATGCCAGGTCAACTCATACCAAAGACACAAAAAAAAAATGCTACTTGATGCCTCCTTGCTTAACACTCAGCATTTATAAAAGTAAGGATCAATGGTAAAGTGGAGCAGTCCAGGGAAAGGAGTAGCACTTTCCCCACCACCTTGGTGTAGTAGCTATTGAAAAGGGAGCTTCCAGGTCACCCTCAACTATAGTCACCAACTTTACTTACTATATTGTAATCCTCATTATAATTTCAATGTTCCACAGCTATATATTTTTTTAAATCATATTTTTTACTATTATAGTAATTTTTTGCAGTATAATATAGTATAAAGTATTTCTAATAAAATTTATACATAATTATTTGGTTTAAATTAACTATTCCAAATTAATGATTGGTTTTCTGTTGATTTTAACTAACATCATCTTTTGTAAATGATTGTAACTTCAATTAACTTTTTTTAATACAAATAATTTACATACAGTTAAACGATTTCATGTATTCCTAACAAACTTTTCTAATTCTATTTAAGAAGAACTATATCCTAGCATTCATTTTTATGTTACGTGTACTCTTATTCAATAATAATAATTTTCAAACAGATTTATTTCATCACTACTCTGGACCAGAATAGACCTGGGATTAATTGCAATGAGTGGGTGCTTCACATACTTCAGAGCACCAAATCAGGTAGCCTCACCACCAGATACTGGTGAATGTCATACCCAGAAGATGTGGTTGGTGTTATCAAAGTGTGACCAATAAACTCATTATCACATCTGCTGCAATGAGGAAGATGCTACAGGATTTGAATAGCTGGTACAAAGATCATCTGGAGATTTGCCCTTCCTTGTATGTAGATAAGATACTATATTTTAATCACATTGTAAAGAGGTTTGAACTAGAATTTTTCATTATTTATTATAATCCACTTTGATTTTTCTATTTCTGTTTTTACAATTTCATAGAGCAAACTTTCAAAAATTTGAGCCAATCATCTTCTTTTAAGCTGAAAGCTAATGTAAAAACAATGATGATATTTAATATTTGGTCGGATCTGATCCATATGTGCTACTTTGGCTTAAAATGTGGTGATAAACAGTCAATATATACCACTGTTATCATACATAAGTTGTCTAACATGCAAAAAGCAGTGATTTTTGCAGCTGCAAAATCTTGTTTTATGGCAGTTGATAATTAGTTTCTGTTGATTATATGAATTTTCTAACAAGCAAAAAAGCAGTCATTTTGGCTGCAGCAAAAATCTTGTTTTATAGCAGTTGATAAACAGTCAACGTAAATCACTTATATAAAAAATTGTCAAACAAGTAAAAAAAAAGTTTTTTTCTGCAAAAATATCTCGTTTTATGGCAGTTGATAACAGTGGTTTACATTGACTATTTATCTTATATAAATTGTCTTACAAGCAAAAAACAGTGATTTCTTCTACAAAATAATCTTTTTATTTTTGATGACACTCATTTATTTTGACTGGAATCTGGTGTGCATCCCACTAACAGATGATAGATTAATCCAAGTGAAAGTGAAACCCATGCTCCATTCATATTCACACGTGTATATTTTTTATAATATAGATCTCCAGGTCAACTAGTTAACAGATTCTCAGAACAGCTCACCCTGTAATTGACTTCACTGTGAAACCCATTCGTGCTAAGTACACTTCACTTCACTAAACCCTTACTTTCATTGAAAAGCTACTGCCATATTAGAATTGTTTTGAAAAATTGCATTTTTTTCATGAAATTTAACCCTAATCAACGAGTAAACATGTATGCAGACATCAGATATCCTATTGATGCAGTTATAAATAGTGCATTGCAGCTATTGTCTATAAATATCAATACTTAATCTTCATGATAATTATAGATATGATTTTCACATATTTTAATGTGAAAATGTAATCAGTGCTATACAACAGTGAAGAAAGTTAGAGCACTAAAAAAAAAATTACTTTTACAAAAAGTATTTATCAAAGTTTTCAATGAATAAAATATTAATTACAGTAGTTAAATCTATTCAATTCATTTTGTTGCATTGGGGCTCTCTCTCTCTCTATATATATATATATAAACACACACACACACACACACAAGAGCCTGCTCAAAAGTTCATAGGCTGACCAAAATACTCATGAAATGTGACCAAATGAGATATTTTTCAACAGAGTCCCTCCTGCTATCTACAAACCTCTTCCACTGGTATTACTGTGATTGGATCCATTGGTCAAAAAGCTTATCAAGAATTATTTCTATATTTAATATATGTAAATAAATCAGTGCTATAACAGTAAGATATATGTTGATATGATGAATATAAAATTTATCACACACACACAATATATATATATATATATTAACAATGTATAAAAAATATTTAAAGCTTTAGTTTCAATACTTTATGATTATTCTTTGTTTATTCCTAAATATTGTATGATATTTGTATATATCCTAATAACTGTCCACCAAAGTTCAAAATGGATTGTGATGGGATTTTCATGAATTGTACTTAGAAAACTCTTTGGAGAACTTATTTCTAATCCATATATATTAAATACCAGAAAATTTGTACAATTATTTAAGACAGATGCAAAATTGATAGCATAAAATCCAGTTAAGTCAAATTCTCAATTCTTCAAAGAATTTCGATAATTCTCTGATTGTTCATTAATTCTGTTTTGGTTATAATACTATTCATTTTTTTATTTTATTTAAGCACCTCTCTTCATTGTATCTGTTTGATTCAAACTAATTTCCTTGTATTTGTAGCTTTTTTTTTCCGAACAATGTTTAAGTTGCATACCTTCTAGACTTCCTCAGGTGTCTGTTTTGTTCTGGTATGTTGTCAGATCTGAGGGAGCAAGTGCATCCTCTCTCTCAATACTTGTCACATCCAGCACTTGTGTTTGTCTCCTACTGACATCTGTGATGAACATAGGACTTCCTGTTGAACTTTAAACACACTGTCCTATTTTGGTTATTGAGTGGGTGGGGTATACCCTTGGAATCAAAAGAAGTTTCTTGACTTCCTTTCTGATTAATGATTCTCTTAGAAAGTTATCATGCCTATGCTTAGTTGACACCCTAAAAAGGTCAGGGGGTACACAACCAAAATATTGTGGAAGAAAGAAAATAACAATCAACAAAAAAAAAGACAAGAAAATTAGTTCAAATAAACAACTTACAATAAGACTTTCTGGCAAGTTATGCTTAATGTGCCAGTTCCATCCAAATCACTTAAGTTAAGCAGTAGTGAGCACGTTCAGTTTTTGAATGGGTGACTAATTAATAACAGCAGCTCCTGTAATCTGAAGCCTGTGTACTAAACCAAGCAAAGGTTAGTAAATAAGGGCCCTTTTTATGAGTAATGGTTAACAAGCCAGACTAAAAGGTTATTGTTAGAGAGTTTGATTCTTACTAGGTGACCTATTATTTAATGCTAAAGCCATCATGATAGAATAACAGTAATAGTACTACTTAACCAAGAGCTAAGGGAGGTTAATGAGGTGGTTTATACATTTCCTAAGGGTATTAGTCTTAAAGCGAATGCAATAGAATAAGTAGAGTTTGAATTCACTTATTATATTGTTGCAGTTCAGTACATTAGCCACTATGCAATAGAGATTGACCTATACTTCTGACTTTATGCTAAACTAAACTAAACTAAGCTAAGCTTAAAAATGACAACTGAATACAATGATGAAAACAGCTAATCTCAAATTTCAAGCAGGAAATATATATATATATATATATATATATATATAGGTTATAATACTATTCAATTTATTGTTCTCTAAAGTAATAGTATGGAAAAAAAAAAAAAAAAAAATTACTTTGAACAAACATGATTATGATACTGAAAGTTTCCCACTTCAAAAAACTTCCATTTAATAAGCATATAAATATTTTCGTTAGTATGTACTGGCAATAAAACTTGGTCGGGCACATTGGTCTCAGATTGTTTTAGTACCAGCTGTTACTAAGTGAAGCTTAGTAAATAATGGTACTATTCGGTTATTTAATGACAAATCCATTTTTATACAAATAAACAGTTTTATTTCAAATAATTCAGTTTAGCGTAAGTGCACAGTTTAATTGTCAAAAACATTTCTATTTCAAGCTATTCAAACAATTCAGTTTACAGTAAGTATAGTTGCAACATCAAAAGTAGTTCTATTTCAACCAATTCAATTTAGCATAAGTAGACAGTTTAGTTCTATTTGACTCATAGATAGGACCCTATCAAGTGCTATCACTCTGGGCCAGAGCAGACCTGGGAGTGATGGCAATAAAGGTTTACTCTGCATTCCCCAAAGCTCCAGCATTACTGGAACCTTACCATTAGATTGTTAAGTTTTTACTCCTCTGCAGAGGTGCATTCGGTGTATTCTACAGCCCCAGCTGACTGGGCAATACTCAGAGTTAATATCAAAACAGTTATTTCAGATAATTCAGAATAGCAGAAGTAAACAGTTTAGATGCCAAAACAGTTTTATTTCAAGCAATTCAGTTTAGCATAAGTACACAGTTTAAAAGCAAAAAACAGTAAACTCAAACCCCAGTTTAGTTGTATTTAAGCCATAGATAGGACCTTTATCAGAAGCTACCACTCTTGGACAGAGTGGACCTGGAAGCGATGGCAATGAAGGGGTACTTCAGCATTACTGGAACCTCACTATCAGATTGTTTAGTGTCATATACAGAACACTTGTTGGAGTGGTGGGGCTTACCCCTCTGAAGAGAAGCAGTTGGTGTATTCTACAGCACTAGATGACTGACAAAGAAAAAAGAGAAATAAGGTGTGAAAACTAATTTGGTGGAGTGATTATACAACATTTCACACGGTATGAGCTTCATCAGATATGGATTTTGAAGGAAAAAAAATTAATTTTAGGATAAATATTGAAGAATGTTACAACTGCCCTCCCCTCTCGTTTACCACCTTTAAAGTTTCAGAATGATTGGAGTTCCTAATTATGTCACCATGACAACCTTTTGGGCAGTTTAATTAGATATAATATTGTATATATATATACACACACACACACAGCACACACACACATATATATATATATATATATATATATATATATATATATATATGTGTATTCAGAGAGCAAATGTATATTATATATCCTAGCAAAAATATTTTGCTTACAAATTATTCTTTTTATTTATGTTTTGTAGAAGTCACTGCTCTAACTTGCAGAATAAACAAGAACAACAACACTTATTGGTTCAGCGGCCCTATCTAGTGTCCAGCTAGCAGACAAAAAATAAAATGGGTGGAAGCCAGGGTATATATACACTAATATACCCACTCACAGGGTCAACAACCAATCACTGTCCAGAGAATGGACTTAGCCACTTTCGAATAATGCAACGTCCCAATGTCCATATAATCTCACTTCAACTCGTAATTCATTATTATGTATGTGAGCACCGACTCATAACTACTGAGCCTTATGATAGAATCCCAACAGGGTGCTGTGAACAGGATGAGGAACGGAAGAGTTGGAAAGCTTCATCAAAGCAAGCATCTCTGCCGACTCAGCCAAGATATATGCTGCAACATTTGCAAGGGAAAAGCTGATGAAAGAGACCCTTCAAAATGATGGATTGGGCCATGCTAAAAGAGTTGGGAATCACGGCAATGGGAGAAGCCCTGTCTATCCTTAAACAAGCTAAAGAGCCCTCTACCTGCACCATCTGCCAAGCTTCTCGAACTCCACTTTGAAATGACCCCCCCCCAACAATTCAGGAAATTTCGAATTGACTGGGAAGTGTTTACCAGAATGACAGATATGCCAACTTCTCAGACCAGCATCCCATTATACAGTTGTGCTGATGAATCTGTCCAAAACGTGATCATCAACACCTACCCTAAATTATTCACCACTGACCCAGACAGGCTGCTTGAGATGATTGAGGGTGCTTCATTTGCTCCAATATCATAGCATGAAGATGAACCTATCCAACAATACCTTGATCACCTTAGGGCTAGAGCCACAGACAGCAATTTCTCATGTCCCTGCTTTGAGTATGTTCTGTTTGACATTTACATCAAAGACCAATTTATCAGAGGGATAGCAAATGACGCACTCCAAACCGATCTACTAGCAAAACCTTGGGTGCTAAAATCTCTAGACCAGAACATCTGTCATGCTTAAGCATTTGCATCGGCCTGAGGGGACCAAATTTCAATAAGTGACACTTTCGGATGTAGCTACAATCTGGATGTTGACATATCACAGGGAAAAAAAAGAACAAGACTGCACGGACCTACAGAGGCAATAGTGGCACTAGCAACACTGCTACTCGCAACAATAACATTGCTGAACAAGAACCCTGTCAAGTTTGCATAGGTTGTGGTAGTCACCAACATGGCACTCCAAGAACAAGTGCCCACCATTTGACATGTCCAGCATGGGGTCAGACGTGCAACACTTGTGGAAAACTTAACCATTTTTCAACTCAACAACTGTCAACAACCACTTCCTCCTCTTCATTAACTCAGACCTATGAGGCAGCAGCTGCTGCAATGAAACACACAAGAGATGGTGCTAGCGTCTCTCACATGTTTCGTTTTCCTTATGGTCCAAAGACAACAACCAGTCCATTGGCCTAGCAGTGAGAGTGTTCACCAATGGCCCCAGAGACCAGGGTTTAATCCCAGGTCGAGTCATACCAAAAACTCAAAATAATGGTACTTGATGCCTCCTTGCTTAACGCTCAGCATTATAAGATGGATCAAGGGTAAAGTAGAGCAATCTAGGGAAAGAAATAGCACCCTTCCCTACACCTCAGTGTTGTAGTTATCAAAAAGGGAGCTTTTGGGTCACCCTTGACTATGGTCACCAACTTTACTTTATGTATTATATATATGTTACATCTCTCTCTCTCTCTATATATATATATATATATACACACACACAAACAGAAATCATTTATATCATATTTACCAACCCCTCCGCTCGGGCAGGATATGACACAACCTCAATTTTTAAGTGGAGTTTATCAGGTTTGAATTCAGAGTTTTCCTTCTCCTAGACTAGTTGCCTCACCAAGGCTGAAGAACCCAGTCTGCCCTACTATTTAGCCATAGCTGGAGGGAGAATATTTGGATCCATACCTTTCCCAAGGGTATTAGTGCTATGTGAAATGCAATCAGTCAGGTCCAGGATTTGAACTTGTGTCGCCGTGTCCATATCCTGCGACGATAGCCATTACACCACGGGCACCTCCATAAACAGAAATCATTTATATTCAGAGTCATGAATAAGTATTAGGACTGAAGATTTTATTTTATTTTTAAAATTCCAGGAAGATTTGTGCACAGTTGACTAAGCTATGATAAACTGATGATACTTTCATATCCAGACTTTCTTTAGATGAGCTAGTGTCGATTTGAGAAAAAACTATGATGGCATTATTGATGCTTTTTGAATGAGAGTTTTTAGTGAAACAGAATTTTGTAAGCACAGCTTACTCCATAATTACTCATGAGTAATAGATATGAGGACATAAAAAGAAATAAGAGGATGCAGCCTCACACAATATCAAAAGAAGACTATCTGAATGGTTTTGACCAGTGTTAAACTCACTGGAATAATAATAGAATGCCAAATAGACTATTTTGAAAAAAATTCATGTTTCAATCGTTGTTCATTTTTGTATAATTAAATACAGCTTCAGTCTTGATACTTTTTTAATACATCTCATTTTAAAATGTCATCTTTTTCAGAAACTCTGATTTGAACTAAAGATTTCAAAGACAATGATTTTAACATTTTATACTATAGAAGTGAGTTTATTGAGAGTGTAAGGAGTAAATTATTACCATTTTAAAATCATCAATTTTATGAATGTGCTTTATTTGTTTCAGATTTTGTTTACTGTACTGCAAACACAAGTCAGCTGCATACTATCTGTGCAAAAAGTGGCACCATGATGCTGTTCGCTCTTCCAGAAATTTAGAAACTGAATGCTGTACTGCTCCAATTTAAAGATTTCAGAATGTTTGGGGAGTCAATCTGAGGACAGATTCATATTGATGAAAACCAAAAACCCAGTCCATATCATGGTGTTTCGAGTGGTCACTAGTGGTGGTAATGTTATGCATCTATTCATCTTCTCACATGGCCTCACAATCAAAAAGGAGGATTGCATCAAGTGTCTGGAAGAAGTAGTGCAATTGTAGATTATTAGGGTGGCTGCTGGCACCAGGACTCTGCACCATGCTACACAAGCAAGAGAACCCAGTGTTGGATGTGAGGAAATTTCTGCAACCACATCTGGCTCCATAATTCCCCACATTGCATGCCCCTTTATTATGTGTGGGGTGCAGTTGAATGAGACCGAAACTTCCAAGTGCAACACCGATGATGAACTGATGGCAAAGATAATAGCAGCAGCATTTACGAATTTAAACAAGGAGACCTTTGGAAAGGCTTGCAGGAGATTTTAAAGTCATTAGTTGGCTAATGTTGAAGCCAATGGCAATTTCTTTGAATAAATCATAATTCCAGATATTTTCATGTAACTTTGGTAAATGTATCTGCTAAAGAAAGACATCAGTGCTATTTTAATTTTTGCATAATGGAGACAACAATTTACCCATCGCACCATGAATAGATGATAGATATCTTCTGCTAGTCTACTAACACCATTAACAAATGTCATTTAAGTACCTTATAATTTTAGTAGAACTATGTAAATGTGTCTCCACTATAACTTTGAATATCTGTGTTTCTAGACATCTGTGTTTCATAACACAAGTTATGGCCAAAAAAGTTCCATTTCTAATTCTCAAAGGACTTCAGTTTATATGGTGTTTTATTGACATTAGTAATTGAAATATCAGTGGTTTGGTTTCATATCAACCTACACGGGATATTTAATGCTAATATCATCCTTGTAGAAGAACAGTTGTCATATTATTTAACCCATAACTGGAGGGATAAGAGGTTTCATACTTTTCCCTAGGGTATTATTCTGAAAATGAATGGAATAGTGCAACTAGAGTTTGAACTTGCTTATTATGATGTCACAGTCAAGCATGTTAGCTATGATATCATAGGATTACCCAGTCAGCTGGGGCTTTAGAATACACCGACTGCATCTCTGCATAGGGGTAAGACTCTCCCAACAAATGTCCTGGACATGACACTAAACAATCTGATGGTGAGGCTTCAATAATGCTGGAGCTTTGGGGAATATGGAGTACCCCTTTATTGCCATCACTCCCAGGTCTACACTGGCCTGAAGTGATAGCATCTGATAGGATCCTATCTATGGGTTCAATAGGACTAAACTGTGTATTTATGCTAAACTGAATTGTTTGAAATAGAACCGTTTATATGAATAAAACGGCGACACGAGTTCAAATCCTGGACTGATTGCATTTCACATAGCACTAATACCCTTGGGAAAGGCATGAATCCAATAACTAGGTTCTTCAGCCTTGGTGAGGCAACTAGTCTAGGAGAAGGAAAACTGAATTCAAACTTGTTAAACTCCGCTTAAAAAAATTGACCTAGTGTCATATCCTGCCCGAGTGGAGGGGTTGGGTAAATATGATAAAACCAAACCAGTTCCACTGAACATCACTGGGACTTCTACTGAAGGATGAATAGGCAAACTTTCAAAATCTTTGTGTACATTGGTATATGCCATACATAATTTAGATTCATAATTTTACAATGTGGGGCTGAAAAGTTTTCAGCTCAACCAAGAACAGAATTTTGAAAGAGTTAAAAACTTGAGAAATAATGTGACAACTGCAATGAACTTCATTTGAACTGGAAAATGCTTCATTTTCATAGTTGGATTAAGTATATTGCTCTTTTAAAAATTTCACTATGATATGTAGTTTTTCTGAGAATTTCTTTAGAAAATTATGACTTTTTGCTACAACTAAAGTAACTTTAACAACAATAATCAAACAAAGTAATCACTTCCTTTGAGATTTATGGCAAGAGTGAAAAAAAAATCATTCAATATTTTCACTGATTTTGCTTTGCTTTTTTGTCCAATACAGTATATAATTTTCAAATTGATAATAACACACTTTTCCTTAGGTTGGTTAGTTGTGTTTAAAGACGGATCAACCCTTCTAGATTATTTTATGCCAAATCCTGTTTATACACGGATATATTGAATATATATGATTTTTAAATGAATAGTTTGTTGGTAACATTATTTTGAAATGACCCAGAGTTTCCACAAAGTTAAATAGTTTCAAGTATTGCTATCTGATACTAATTGTTCTATTTGCTTATAGCTGAATGGTTTTTAATATTTGTAATTCTATTCTTAAATATTCCTATCAAACTCAGTACTAATTATTTGTTTGTACTCAATTGGTTTCAAGTATTGCTATTTTACACAAAAAAATTCTATTCACTATTATTCATTTGTTCGTAAATAATGCTATGTAATACTAATAATTAAATCTAACATCAGTCATTTGTTTGCACATAGTTAAATGGTTTTAAGGGATGTGGGATTAATGGCCACAAAGATTAGTTGATTGGGTTCAATAGCATATCAACCCTCATTGGTTATATAATACCAAATCCTGCTATACATTATATACAGGGTGGAACGATAAAATTGTTGCCCTAGAAAAGACGACATGATTCCATTTCCGTTTAATGAAAACCGGTTTTCTTTCTTTGTTGCGGACCATCTACTAGTTGGCCAGTTGTGTACAAATCCCAAGAGCGATAGGAGCCTGAAAGTGACACAATGTTCAACAAGCGAGATCGGAGATGCGCCGCTGTACAACTCATGCTCTCTACTAATCCAAGTTATGACAACAGGACTATTGCCAGCACCCTCAAAATGCAAATCTGGATTGCCACGAATAACAGGGACATGCCCAGGGTGATGAAAAGAAAGTTTCCGGCTACGGTATTGGTCTTTGGTGTGGTTTCAAGGGAGGGCCACATCATACCACCTCACATTTTCGAAGTCGGCTTGAAAGTCAACACCAAAGTGTACTTGGATGTGCTGAAGAATGTGGTGATCCCCTGGTGCAATCAGGTAGCTGGTGACAGACCCTGGGTGTGGCAGCAGGACTCGGTGCCGGCACACAGTTAAATGTCTTCAAATACTGCTAACACTAATTATTCTATTCAATATTTATCATTTGTTTGCACACAGGCTTGGCTTCAGAAGGAGTGCAACGACTTTGTACCCTTCTAACACCGCCCCACCCCCAACTTGAACCCGCTGGACTACTTCGTTTGGTCATACGTTGAGAACATCACTAACATGACCTCCCACAACACCAAAGCCAGCCTGATTACCACCATCTGCCGAGTATTTGCCGAGCTCCCACCAGCGCTTGTGGAAAAGGCATGCTCCCAGTTCCGGATCCGTATCGAGGCAGTGATTGTGGTTGAAGGTGGCTACATTGAATAGATGTCAGCTCTACTACATAATCAAGTTACCTGAATTGATTTTTTCAATAAAAGTTTTAAAATAAAGCTGTTGTGTTGTTTTCTTTAGGACAACAATTTTACCATTCCATCCTGTATATATGATCTGTTAACAAATAGTTTGTAGCTAACATTTTAAACAAGCCAGAACTCATTTGTTTGCACACATTTAAATAGTTTTAAGTATTTCTATCTAACACAAATGATTCTATTTAAAAGTTATCATTTGTTTGCACACAGTTAAATGGTTTCAAATATTGCTCTTTAACACCAACAATTCAATTTAACAGTCATTCATTTTCTTGCACACAGCTAAATGTTTACTTTGTAGCTAACATTTTAAAGAAACCAGAACTCATTTGTTTGCACACAGTTAAATGTCTTCAAATACTGCTAACACTAATCATTCTATTCAATATTTATCATTTGTTTGCACACAGTTAAATGGCTTAAAGTATCGTTATTTTGCTCTTATAATTTAATATCAGTCATTTGTTTGCACAGTTAAATAGGTAAACAGTTCTATTTGACCTATTGATAGGATCCTAATTGGTATTACCACTCTGGGTTTGCGTGGACTTGGGAGTAATGACAATGAAGGAGTACTCCCCATTCCTCAAAGTTCAAGTGTTTAGTGTTGTATTCAAGACACTCATTAACTCCTTTCTGGCTTAAATTCTATTATGGCCATTCAAAACAGATTCCATACTTGTTCAAATACTTTACATCAGTTTTTTTAATGCCTTTATGTGCATTACCTTATTGTAAACTAAGATACAATGAATAAATGACGTTGACAAAGTGGACAAAAATAATAGATTTTTTTGTTTGTTCTAATACTTATGATCAGTACTTTTTATCAAGGTTCATAAAAGGCTATAGAAAGTACTGCTGGCTTTTTCGTTTTGTTTTGCATTTAACAATTTAATTCTATTAAAAAAATAAAAATGTTTTCCAGAAATCTAGCATTTAGAACCATATGAAACATAACTAAATTAATATCTTTTGTTGATTGAAATAAAATTTGGGTCTCCTTTAATAACAGTCAAAACCAAGCAAATTATCTCCTTGTTCGAATACTTATGAGCAGTAGGGCTAATATATAACAAATAAAATGAAACTGAATCTTATTGAAATGTATTACAGATTCTTTTAGGTTGTTTGAATAGAAAAGTTCTATTAATTTGGATACAATCATTTTTGTCACTTACTGTTAACCAAATGATAGTGGCATTTGGAATGACAAGCGTCACCTGTCACATGTAGCAGAACGTCCTTTATAAGTGCTTTCATTGTAAATACTCCCTATCTCAACGTTATCTGGCAGTAAGAACCCATTTCCAGCAGAAAATTCATTGGTTGCAACTGATAATATTGGACAAATAACAGGATTTTTACAAAAAAATATGCTTTTTTTTCACCTGCCCAAACACATGCATGCACACACATATGTATGTATGTATGTATACAGACATGCTTATATCTGTCAGTGGTTGAGGCAGAGTGATGAAATCTAACCAAAATCTATGACTGTTGAAAATTTTTGTCTTTTTTAATTTATTTTTTCTTTCTTTTTGCTACTTTTTTTTTTTTTTTTTGATTCATCAATGCTGTTTTCTGCATGTCTTCTTTTATCATCTTTGTCCTTCTTCCCAAACTTTTTCTCAATCTCCTTCCTTTGTCAATATTCTCTATCTTCTTCTAGTTGACTTTTTCTTTTCACAGTTTTTGTTTCTCTCCCCCTTCTGCTAAAAAACAAAAGTTTCTTCTCGATTCTACTTCTTCAATATTTCCTTTTTTATTTTTTCAGTGACCATACTTTTTTTTTTTCCTTCTCAAGTTCTCTATCTTCACTTTTGATCTTTATTAATCTTCTTCCCATTTCTCCATTTACTCTTTTCTTTCTAACTTTTTCCTCTCTTTCTCTATTTCCATTGTTAATTTTATTATTTACTCTTTTTCCCCCTTTCCTTTCTACTTCTTTTCTTTCAGTTTATCATGTCTCCTTGGTTATTACAATCATTCTTTTTTTTCTTTTCCTATTTCAACTTAAGCTTTGCAAATATTTTTTTTGCCAGTTTATACTTTTTATTCATACATTTCCCTGTTACATTTTTCTTTTCAGTATCATTAAATATATAGACTGCCATTTTTCTTAATCTTTTTCTCTTCTACTTTTACTTTCAATGCTCCTTCTTCCTACCCTTTCTTCCTCTCCTTTCCTCTTTGTGCTTTTCTCTCTCTTCCTCCCCAACTTCGTCAACTTTTCTTTCTCCTTCTTTCACCTCTTCAACATAACTTCTTGCTCTCTTCTCTTTGACTTTTTTTCCCTCTCCAACTTTTCTCTTATTTCCTCTCTTGTCTACTTTTTTCTTTTACTTTGCTCTCTATCCTCTCTTCTATTCTTCTCTCTCACTCTTTTCCTTCTCTTTCCTACTTTTCACTCTATTCTTCTGTTTCACTCTTTTCTCCTTCTCTTTCCAACTTTTCTCTTTTCTTCTCTCTCCTCTACCATTTTTCTCTCTCTCTCTTCTCTAACTTCTCATTTACTTCTTCCTCTTTCTCATTTTCTTCTACTTTGCTCTCTTCTTCCCCCTCTTCTATATTTTCCCTTTCCCCCTCATTATTTTCTGCATAGCACCAACCCCTTTGTTTTTTTTTTAAACATCTCCAGCTTCTTATCCCATTCTTTTTTTTTCTTCTCCACTTCAACCATTTCCCCTACCACTCTCTTTATACTCTCTACCCTTCCCATTTCTTCACAACTTTACTGTTCAAGTGACATATCTAAAATCTTGACAAGCCATTTAGACTAATCCCCCTGGCTTATCCAACCACTGATGCTAAACCAGAGTTGTCGGTTGTAAAGGGAGAAGAGATAAATCATAAGCAGGTAAATATACCACACGCAACAAGACATGATAAGGAAACAAACTTAAAAAGGATTTGAATGGAACAAACAAATTAACAGAACTGATTGTCAAACAACAGTATTGCCAGCATTATCATTATTAGTCATAGAAGTAGAAGAAAATGAAGACTATCCTCATTTCTGCTGTTATTTTTCTATTATATCGTTTTACTCCATTTTGTCTTATTGTGGGTCTTTAGCTAGTAATTTTAGTCTATAGTCTGCCATCTTCAGGGATGGAAAACCTATGATCTTAAGGCTGTATGCAGCTTTCTAAACCAGCAAGTGCAGCTTTCCACGGCCTTGTCAAAAAACTTGTTAAAATTATGCACTTTTATTTTAGAATCTGATATCCCAATGCTTTCTCCCAAAAAAGTAATCTCAAAAAGCAATTAAAAAGTTAAATTTTATTTCTTTTAAGTAGTATATACCAAATGTATTTTGACCAAAAAGCCATTAAGAGATTAAACCAATAAAAAAGGGTAAAGATTTTTAAAAAATAATTTAAGTAGAATACGTTAATTAAGTTTAACCCAAGTTATTAACTAAAAGATTATAGTTTATGATTTGGATTTTGTAGCAAATTAATTAAAAATCTACTGAATGTGGTCTAAGACAGTAAGTTTCAATGTTTCATTTAAACATGAAAAGATTCCTCCCACCTCTGATTTGAAAAAAATGGTTGCAAATGTTTTGACCTGACATCAACCTCAGAACATTATACATACAAGGATAGACCAATAAATCCTCAGTCTGTTCTATAATTACTAGAAGAATTTAGATCTGAAATTTTCACTGTATAATATTCAAATCATGTGATTGATGTCCTAAAAATTTATTGAATGTTGCCTTATTCAATGTGGTCTTTGAATATGAAAAAAAATCCTCACTGGTTTCTAAAAAAAGCTGCAAATGTATTTCAAATGTTGTTTTATCTGTGCTAAGAGATTAAACAAAAAACCATCTGAGTCTCTGATATGAGGAATTATTTTTGTATCCGACATCAACCTCAGAGCATGATATATACAAGGATAGATTGATACATCTTCAGTCTATTTAATAATTATCAGCAGAATTTTGATCCGAAAGTTTCACTGTATAGTATTCAGTTCATGTGATTAATATCTTAAAAATTAATTGAATATGGCCTTATTAGAGGACAATAAATTTTAATGTGGCTTTTAAAAAGTTCCCAAATTGTGAACTACATTTTATTAATACACCTGACTAACAATAAAATTATGTATTGGACAAAATTTAACTTAAGGAAAAACTTAACTAAAATGTTGTCAAGAAATGATGTGTCCAAGGATAAATAAAATCCTTTCTCCTTATAGTTAGGAGCTGAATTTTGATCTGAAAGTTTCACTGTACAATGTTCAATTCATATTATTAATATACTAAAAATTTATTGAATATGGGTTTATTTGGTTTTATGGCATATCAACCCTTTATAGTTATTTAATGCCAAAATCTGTGTTATATATATAAATATATTTGATTTCTAAGTAAATAGTTTGTAGGTAATTTTATTTTTTAACAAATTGATGATAATTTGTTAACATACAGTTAAATGGTTTCAAGTATTGCTATTTGGCACTAATAATTCTGTTTAATATTCATCATTTGTTTTCACACTGTGAAATAGTTTCAAGTTTTGCTATCACAGTGCAATTGACACTCCGCAGGCACCTTTATGATAAAATAGGAATGGGTACTAGTTTGCCACAAGAGCAATTTGATGAACATGGTTGAGATGATAATATAGGTGCTTGGACTTAACGTGACCAGCTGATTGATCAGATCCAGGTCTCTCCGACTACCTGTCTTGCTTGGTAATGACAAAAGTGGAGAGTTGCAAGACTTTGGTTACCAGGTCATGGACTGCTCAGCCACCAGGATTGCATCCTTTAGAATCCTGGATTGCCACCCATGGCCAACAAGTAGCAGGGGTTGGTGTATTTTACACCCCCCCGCCGCCAACAAGGTGGCCATGTTAGTAGAAAGTAAGTTTTAATGTAGCCTTTAAAAAGTTCTCAAACCTGACTTTATAAATAAAACTAACAGAAAAACATCCACTGGTCAATATTTCAACTAAAAAAAAAAAAAAAAGATAAGAGACAAAAATCAAACAAAATATCTTGATGATAGAAAAATCACTTATATAAGTAATTCACCAGTAATACGAAAATCTTAAACTTTTATGCTTTTTTCCTTTCATAACCATACTTAATCTCTGGTCAAGTCATACCAAAGACTAAAAAAAATGGTATTTGATGCTGCCTGGCTTATCACTCAGCATTATAAGGTAAGGATTAAGGGTAAAGTGTAGTAGCTATTGAAAAAGGGAGCCCTCGGGTCACCCTTGAATAAGGTCGCCAACTTTACTTATTAAGCCATATTCTATTCATAGAATTTATCATAACTAGTTACTTCCCATAAAAAAACAACTCACATATTTGTATTTTTTATATTTTTTCAGAAAACAAATAACATATTTGCATACATTTTCATATATTCAACATAGGAGTTCTTTAATTACTTTGTAAAGTTATATTCAATTCTGTAATTTGCTCAAAGCATTGCACAATTTTTTAAAATTTTATTGTATTAATTTAGAGGGCTATTGCAATGCAAAATGATTATTTGAGTAATTAATTTCAAAGTGAAGACTTAAGGACTTTTTTAAAATAAACATGACGTTGGATGTTCTAATTTTTTTGGGACATTGTAATTTACATTTATATCATTAAATTATTTATATTTTGGATTTGGTTCTTTAATTTTTTGTTGCTATGGGCATTTTCATTGAGTGTTACTGAACATGTCTAATGGTACCTTAACAAAATAAATGGAAATATTCTTATATATATATATATATATATATATATATAAAATGTGGGGTTAAAATGTTCTCAGTACAATCAAAAAAGGAATGAACTTTTAATCATTGAAAATTTTTTGAAGGGTTAAAGAAATTTGAGAAACAATGTGCCAAAGTTAGGTCTAGTTTGTTTAATGGCATGTTAACCTTTGTGGGTCATTTAATGTCAATGTAATCCATGTAGAAGAACAGTAATGGTACTTTTTAACACATAACTGGGAGGATAAGGGGGTTCATACCTTTCCAAGGGATATTCATCAAAGAATGAACATAATAGTGCAACTGGAGTTCTTTTCAGCACCACATTGTGTGTGTGTATTCACACATAAATAGGCTGTGTGAACCCAAACTTTCTTAACTGTAATATTTTATTGAAAGAATTATATTTCAACTTAATGAAGTGTACTTCAAATGAATTAAAGATCAAATTAAATCAAATATTTACTTCTTATTCAATTGTTCTTTTTATTTGATGGTTACCAAATTCTTTTTCCTAAAGTTGTACTAACTGAAATAATTTCATTTCTAATCTGCACCAACTGAAATGATTTTATATCATTTTTGAAATTTGAACAAAAAATAATAAAATAATCAACAGAAATTTTTCAAAAAAGTTTAAATGTATGGCAGGTTTTGATTAAATAATATCACCATGAACTAACCTTTAACCCACAAAATATATGAGAGTGGGTAGAGTTTTCACCATTGGCCCAGGAGACCGGGGTTCAATCCTAGGTTGAGTCATACCAAAGACTCAAAAAAATGTTACTTGATATCTCCTTGCTTAAATCTAACCATAACGCTTGTATCAAGGGTAAAGTGGAGCAATCCTTGGAAAGGAGTAGCGCCTTTCCATACACCTTGGTGTAGTATCTATTGAAAAGGGAACATTCAGGTTGCCCCCAACTACTACAATGTGAATATGAAATATGAAAACACAAGATAATCAGAGTGTATGTATGTATATATATATATATATATATATATATATATATACACACACACTGAATATCTTATTTTTTCCTATTTTCATGCACACTCAAAATATTTCAACTATTGAAAAAAAAAAAATTCAGTAAAAGTTCACAACTGAGTTTCACATAGTTTTCAAGTGAGCTTTGTTCTAAGGCTTTTGGTTATACCGAGGATATTAGCTTAATTCTAGGGCTTTACGTCATACTGAAGGTGATAGCATTGAAGTCAGTTGTATTGACATGTCTGATGTCTGTCAAATACAAGCTCACCTGAAAATCAGGCATGTGAAACTCACAGCCAAGAATTTTTACTGTTTTATTCAGTTTTATTTACTGTTTTATTATTATTGAAATATGATCAGTTTTATTGAGCATAACATTTAGAATGATTTCAGCAGTAAATTTTCATTATGATTAAACATAATTGGAAATATTTTGTTTGTCTATTTCCTATATCAAACAAAATTGTTTGCTCTAGACCTTTCAAATTCGCTATGTGGAAGAGAGTTTAAATGCACAAAAATTCTTTTGTTTCTTCTGGATAAAGAAGTGATTGCAACAAAAACAGCTTTCTCGGGAAACAAAAAAAAAAGATATTCAAAATGAAGTATTGTGTAACTAATTGATGAAAATTATGCAACTAATTATACAGAATTTTAATTTCTCAACAACAAAAGAAAATATTAGTAAATTATTTGTCTTACTAATTAAACTATTAAACATTACTAATTAAGTTCTTCAAGTTAGTGGGTTGAAATAATAGAATGGTAATATTTCTTAAGACCAAGAAAAACAAAATTAGTTTAATTGATAAGTCTCTTACATGTAACTGACTTTTAAAAAAACCATGACAATTGTTGTTAGTTATTTTGTGCTAAGAAATTGTACTTTATAAGCAACTGTGATCCAAGATTTGATGTTATATCCATCAGGGATGAGTGCATATATATAATATATATTAGGTCATTCAATAAATAAGGGGACTTATTTTAAAGGTAAAATCAAATTTTTTTCGCATAAATGTAAATGCTGCATTGTTTCAAATTCGTATCTAACAAAAATTAATTTAATTTTACTAAATTATTTGTCTTGAGGCTATTCAAATGGGCAGAAAATCAAACAGAGTTCTCCATGTTTGAACAGGTCTCTCATCAAATTTTTGGTAGCTGAGAAGCACAAACCATGTGAAATTTAAAGAACAATGTGCGAGGAGGTTTATGTAGTAGCATGTGTAAGATTTAAAAATAGTACACAAGTGGGCTAAACTTTGGTTTGTTAACATGAACCTAAGTTGATGAGAGAATCCATGAAGTAGAAACACATGGACTCTGTGTTACAGAAAAAGTTCCAAGTGCAGCAGTCAGTAAAGAAGGTCATGCTGACAGTCTTCTGGAACATGACAGGATCCACCACTACTGGTTTCCAAGAAAAAAGTGCACCTGTAAACAGTGCTTCATAATGCCAACTGCTTTGGGAAAATTCACCTAATTTATTGAATGACCCTCATACATGTTTGTGTAAGAATGGGATTAAAATATATATATATATATATAGATAGATAGATAGATAGATAGATAAGAGAGAAGGAGAGTCGGTTTAATATATTATTCTTATTGATTAACTTATTTCAGCATTTTTATATCTATCAAACAATTTCACTCTTTAAAAAAAAAAAAAATTTTATATATATATATATATATATATATATAAAGCGGCCCATTATCATAATGATTAGAGTGTTCGCCTATGGTCCAGGAGAACAGATTTCAATCCCATGTCGAGTCATTCCAAAGACTCAAAAAATGGTACTTGATGCCTCCTTGCTTAACCTCTGCATTATAAGGTGCTGATCAAGAGTGAGTGGGGCAATCCAGAGAAAGGAGTAGTGTACTCCCCTAGACCTTGGTGTTGTAGCTATTGATAAGGGAGCCTTTGAGTTGCCCTTGGCTATGGTTGGTCCACCTACGACATATATATAAGAATTAGTTGAAAGATTGATAAGAAAAGGATGAAATAAATTATTGGATAAGAATAGAGCGACTGTTTGAACAATATATGTATTTACCGAACCCCTCTGCCCTTGCCAGAATGTGATACAAGATCAAGTTTAAAATGGAGTTCAACCAGTTCGAATCAGATTTTTCCTAGACTGTTTGCTATACCAAGATTAAAGCGCGCAGTCTGCAATAGATGGATTTATACTTTTTGTTTAGGGTATTAGCACTATGAGAAATCCAATCAGGTTACCAAGTCAATTTCCTTTAAAGATAACGGCTACATCATGACTGAACTATGTAGAATGTTGTCTCAACTTTCCAGATGAATTCCACAGCCATATTCAGTTTCTTGAGGTAATTACATCATCAGTTTATTCCAATTTAACGTTATTGAACTAATATTTCCTTTTTGTGCTCATGTACATTCACTTAAAATTGGTAAAACAACAAAGAATGATATGACAGGGCTCTATTTTAATTTGACCATATGGTGAGAGAAAACACCATCTGAGGCTAGAACCTTTATTCCTTCCTTTCTAATACAGTGAAGTGCTTCCTAACAAGCAACATCCTCCTCATCTAAAAGAGAAATGGTAAGGTTTATTGCATCATGCCTGAGGCACCCCATCAAAGGGAGAAACTTAGTTATCATGTGATTCCTCATTAGTATTTATTTGGTATTTTCATTTCTTTACATCATTCTATTGAATAGAAACAATAAGATTGCAGCAGTTTTGACTCTTATTAGCCAAATGTTGCTGAATTCTGCAGTAGAAGCAAGAATGAATTCATGGCATTCTTCTATGGACCTCTACACGAGGACACACCATTGTTGGTTGACCAGCAAGGAATTAGTCACATCAAGTCTGCGTGGATAGTGGATATAGTTTGAAGGACCTATTGGAAGTGATGGATGATAGAAATAGTTGGAGATAGAGAGTCAGAGAAACCCATGCTGTCAGCGGGACTTGATCATATATATATATATATAGTCATCCACAGACAGATCTGTTTCATTCTATCAGAACTCATCAGTGTGGCTTGACAGTATCTTCCCGTAGATGGGATCGAAACCAGGTTGACTCAAACGTCAACACGAGCTTCTAACCATTCACCCACGAGGAGATATTAGCTGCGAAGTAAATTTTAAACGGTTATGAATCACAATTACTATTGTTTACATACATCCTCATTAAAATTGGTTACTTGCATCAATGATAGGTTAAATCAACAAAGAGGAACAAACATTAGGACTTTACCACATTGTCAATTTTTTTGGTGGCATGGGCAATAAGTTTAGAAAAATATGTAGAATATCTGTTTTAACTTTGCTGTTGAGTTCATAAACAGATTCATGCTTAGTATCTTAACATTTATCAATCAATTAATTTTTCATTGGTGGGTTTATGTTCGTTGACTAGAAAGTTGGCTACACAACAAAGACTTATACAACAGGGATCTATTTTCATCTTACATTTGTACAATATGAGAGAAAAATCAACCAAGTCTCGTGGTATTATGAGATGCTGCTATGGCACTCTCAAAAGGGTTCAAATTTTTTTCATTTCTAGTGTTAACCATTTTAATAATTATAACTTTGATAAAGAATGAAAACTGATGTTTTAAAATAACAAGAATACATCCTTCCTGATACTGGTCATATTAGTGATCAGAATATTACTATATAAGAATGAATGTATGCATTTACATCTGGGGATATCATTATTGTTATTATTTTATAAGAATTGGTCACTTGTGTCAATAAGAGGGTAAATCACCTAAAAAAAAAAAAAAAAAAAAAAAAAAAAAAATGTTGGGATTTTACCAGAACATAAAGGGTCCAATTTTTTTGGCTCAGGGTATCAGTTTATTCTCACTGTCAAATAATTTGGGTCGTAATTAATTATATTATTTTATCGATAATTGATTATATGAAATATTTTATTATTTAGTTTGGTGAAGTTGTTGACTGGTTACAAATCTTTGAGTGTAAGTGTAGCTCTTCACAAAGGTCAACCACATGCACAGGTAGTGACCAGGTTTAACACTTCACATCAAAATAATATTGGGGAAGATAGGATATGGATAATAAACCAATCAAGGCTTGTTGACTGGCATCGGGAAATAAAAATTGATATGACTTGCTGATGCAATAATTATGATATTAAATAACTTAGTAGTAAAGATGGTGAGTGTAGTTGAGGGTGACCCAAAGGCTCCCTTTTTGACAGCTACTACACCGAGGTGTAGGGGAGGGCGCAAATCCTTCCCCTAGATTGCTCCACTTTACCCTTGATCCGTACCTTATAATGCTCAGTGCTAAGCAAGGAGGTATTCAAGTACCATTTTTTAGGTCTTTGGTATGACTTGACCTAGGATTGAACCTCTGTCTCCCGGGCCACTGGAAAACTATCTAACTTCTAGGTCAATGAGCTGGTTGGATTTGGTCAGAACAGAGGATGGGTGCCTTTTTGTAGCTGCATGCAAGATTTGCTTACAAACCCCAAGAAGGTCATCCTCTCTCCTGGTGGTTGCATTGAACTGCTAGAATGAAGTCAGTCTGAATAAAGACTTTTTTGTATTCAGAGTCAGATTATCATTTTCAAATATTCAACATGGTCTGTCATGTTACACCACAATGTTATGGCAAACCAATAGAGTCTCGTGGTATTACAAGATACTGCTGCGGGTGCTATGAGTGAGGGTTAATGATGGTGTGCCCGAACGACCCCCCCCCAACCATTCTTAAGACCAGAGTCATCATCTGATGAAGGCTATGTTGCTGACATGTCTGTTGTTTTTTTTAGTGGTTTTGTTTATTTGGTAGCAGCATGCATATAAAATGTGTACAGAAGACTTATAACAAGATTATGTCTTAATCATATAATACTTCAAGACAAATAGAACATGGTTTCATTTATAATAAGAATTGAAAATAGGTTTATAAGTTTTAGCTTCTTTTCTGTGAAGAGATAATATTTTATGGAGCCATTGATACAAAGCAATCATTCACACATTGAAGTGTGAAATTATTATCTCTGTGAATGTATATCAAAATAAGAATTCATGTGTGTGACATGTAGATGAATGTGTTTGCAGATGTTTGTGTGTGTATTAGTACAAATAAAAGTAACACACACATTGTTGTACACATAAAATTAATTTTCCTATATATGCAAGAATATGAATATTAAAATGTGAGTATATATGGGGGACTTTTTCTATTTTGCAGTTCATAATATATATATATATATATGTACACATACATATACCAATATATATAACTGTATATTTGTTATTTTGTAGATAGATTTGAAGTATTTGATGTTTTCACTTAGGAAGCAATCAGAACACATTATATATCATATGCACACACAAGCATATTTAACAGTTGTGTATATATATCTAATAATCATATGTATATAATTATATTTGTATATACAGTCATATTTAACAGTAGTATATATACACACAATCATATATTTTATATGTACATGCACATGAAGAAACAAGCATATATATATATATATATATATATATATATAAAATACTCATAAATATTTTACATTTGAACATATTTCAGGCAGCTCAGAATTATTCTAAAATCTCTTTGTGGTGACATTCAATACTTTCAACAACCCAATCAGATTTTTTTCTATATCTAATTTTTTTATTCATCTTTTAACTCCTGTCAGGTAAATCTCTTTTCTTTCAAAAACATTTTTTTCTAATGGGCTATTTTAATACGTTTGAAGTTATTCATTTTTTATTTTCACATTTCCACTTTTTGCAACCCTCATATCTCCATTCTTTTTTTTCCTCCCAACCTAAAGTCACCCACCTAATGAAAAAAAAAAGAAATTTTTAAATGGCCGCAAATTTCCCATTTTTTTTCTCTACCATCATCATGGTGTTTAAAATATGCAACTCAGAGCTTCATAGGGAGCTTACAACTTTCACAAAACCTTTGAAAGCTAAAACAGCAAAGCAGAAGTTTTGAAACCATAAGTGTGTGATTTTATTTTCAACAATGTCTGCACATATTTTCCCCCAATAATCATAGAATATCAATTCTTGGCAATAAAATTCATTGCATTAATTCAGTTCCATTTCTCTGGTTTCAACAAAAAGGCCCTTAAAGTGAGAAAAAAAAATACCCTTACAGTGAGAAAAATAGCCTTTAAAGTGAAAAAAAGGCCTTTAAAGTGAAAAAAAAAAAAAAAGAGGAATTAATCCCTAGACTTCAATTCAGCATTTGTAAGAGAATATGCATAACTTTTTTGCTTTCATAATAGTATGTGGAGTGTTAGATAGAAAAAAATCTTAATTGTTTGGAGAGTGGGATGGACCTGAGTTTATGGTTCAAACATTAATTCCAGAAAAATGAACCTTCCAAGTTCTTTAATTTGAAAAAAAAAATCTACGAAAAAGATTTATACCCAGTGAAAACTCAATAGTGGAATTATCTAAAAAGATTCTAAAATTTATCTCCAATTCTCTTGTGGCACTGGAGAGGCAAAATTGATATTCACTCATGAATAGTTTGAAATCTGTCCTTATAAAAATAGTTCTCTAATTTGAGCACCAGAATCTGCTCACAAAATAAATCTTCCTCAAACTAAAATCAAATGGAGATCTTCCTTAGATTTATTGGAGGGATTGGGTATATATTAAAAGTAAATGCAGATCTCTCACAAATTTGTTTATAAGCTAAAAATCAAACTTATTCAAATATTTATTCAAATTAAAATACTCTCTTATCATAAATCTTTTGAAAAATAAACTCTACAAAAAATCATTTTGATTCTAGAAAATGTACTTCGTTGTAAAAACACTAATATATCTAATATGAGGTAGCTTACTATAGCTTTAATCGGATACCATACCAATGATGATATATCCTATAACCTACTCTGTTTTCAGGGTGCCATTCCAAGTAACTTCCCTCCATGGCATGTCTCAGAGTAATGCGAGTTACCTACAACTAACACTGGACAGGTTATACTGGAGCTGAGTAATATCAATTGCCCAAAACTAATATCCTTTAACAGATTTGTTCAAGTAAAACTTTTGTCAGTACCTCAGGATTATTGTTCTCTTTTAAAGCCAATGTACATTACACTAAAGACTTGATCACTTTTTTAAGGAATCTACATTTGAATGGCCAATAAGATATTCCTCAAGACTGTACATTTGTCTTATTTGATCTTAAATTTACGTTTACTCAATGTACCAAGATTTGTATTTCATTGTTTTATTCCTGCAAATAAGTAAAAGACATTTTCAGTCATAATGTTTAGATGGTGATGTAAATAGTCATTGAAATAGTAAATCTTTGTACTCTTAGATATTACCTCTCAGATATGACAAAATTCTAGTACAAAACAGATGTGAGCTTCAGTGGAGCCGTCTTTCTCGAAAGGACTATCGTTCCATGAAAGTAAAGGCTATAAATGGTTGATATATTAAGTCTTTTATTATTAGCATCTGATAATCACTTGGAGCTTCAAATATTGGGCTTATAACTTAACACTCAATCATAATTGAATAACTTAAATAACACTCAATCATAATCTAATCAAATATTTGCTACTTAAAAGACAGTTTCAATAGTTGCTACTTGAAAACAGTTTCAATTTTAATGTTTGAAAGAAATTTGTATATATCCAATCCCTCCAAAACAGACAGAATGTTACACAAGGTAAATTTTCAAGCAAAGTAAAGCTGGTTTGAATTAATAGTTTTCCTTCTAGATTGATTGTCTAATCAAAGCTAAAGAAGCCAGTCTGCACCACAATCTCTCCATAGATTGTGCAAGAATAGATTGATTCATGCCTTTCTGAAGGGTATTATCAGGAAATGAAATGCAATCAGCTTTGTTCAGGATTTGAACTCGGGTCTCCAATTCCATTTCCTATGAGGATATCCATTATACTAAGTATGTCTCCTTTTGAATAAATTTTCATGTCAATATCTAAAAAGATGAAAGACAAAAAAAGATAATGAATTTATTTGCTACAAAAGTATCCTGGGATGTACTTTAAGGAAGTGATGGTCCCAGGAGGAATATAGTAATATCATGTTGGTATCAAATAAAGCTCTTGTATTAACAGCAAGCAAGCAGTTTGGCATTAACTTGGACCAATCTGAGTTAAAAAAAAAAAAGCAACAAAAAAAAAGCACATTAATATTTAAAACTGGATAAATAAAAGCTTCTTACTTTCATATTTGCATGAACTCATGAGGCAATAGTAATATAGCTGTACATATACAGATGTTTTGGAAGATATAGAAGGATCATTCAATATATATGGTGAATTTGGTCTCAGGAATTGGCATTTAAAGGAGTGTTTACAGTGGCAAATTTTTCAAGGAACTTTAGGAATAAGTCCTTTTGTGTCCCAGAATGTCAGTATGATCTCCCACTTCACGGAATGTCTTTTTGATGCTAGCTTGTAATGGCAAATCCATGTTTAGCCCTGTCGCAAAGATTTTTTTGATTAAAACATGCTTCTCCATCACATAAGGCTTTCTTCTGTAAATTTCACATGGGTTGCTCTTCTCAGTCAGCAAGAAATTTGAGGACGGACCTCTGTTCAAGCCTGGGGCACTGATTTTTCACCATTTTAAACATCCTAAAAGCAAAAACTTTTGCTATAAACCAATTCAAAACAATGCAGAATTTTCATTTAAGGAAAAATTCTGAAATTTTCCTTTTTTTAAATTCCCTTTATTTATTGATTTACCCTTAAATAACTCCACATTCCTCTACTGTATATTGGATAGGGGGCGTACTCAAGTTTTGGCTGCTACCTTGAAGGAGGAGTTTGAACTCCAGTTATGTGATTACATTCATTTTTGGAAGAATACTTTTGTGAAAAGTATGAACCCCCTTATCCCTCAGCTGTGGATTAAATAGTATAACTGATGTTCTATAAGGATGGCTTTGGCATTGAATAACCCACAAAGGTTGATATATTATTAAACAAAGAAAACAAATCTACAGTATATTGTTAATTTATTGATAACTATTTTTTTGTTAGAAAAAAATCATACATTTTATTTAAATTATCTAAATTTTTTTAATAAAATTGAATAAAGTTGAAACAACTTCCTTTTCTTTTTTAAATATTGGATTTCCTTTTTTTTTTTTTTTTTTTAAATTATAATGAATTAGTTTCAGGTTCATTTAAAATGGCTAGATCACAGTGAAGATAACATATTCCATTGACATCAGTACATATACCATTACAGTTTTCTTGGAACCATCTATTTTATTAGCTGACCACTGTCAGTCAATTTGACTTTCAGTGGGTGCCCTATAGTTCTAGCTTTATACTACAACTAAGCTAAATTAAGTAAATAACTTGCACGTCTCATAGTGTAATGGTTAACAAGCTAGATCACCAGATGATTGTAAATAAATTAGGTTCTCACCTGAGAATTCAGTTTCTCAACCAAAAATATCCAACAGAACAAAATCTTTACCCAAAATATAATTCACTTTGAAAAGAAAAAACCCACAAATTACAAACGTTTGGTAGGATAGTTTTTTTCTACTATTTTATTAAGACTGATAAAATTCTTATCCTCATCAACCTTCCATTTTTACTTAGCTGGGGTAAAATGAGAAGAAAATATCAACACCCACTCCTACCCAAATGTTAACTTTTCTTTTTTTGCTTACCTAATTTGTTCTATGTTGCTCTCTATCCCACTCCTCAGAGAAATGTTTGGAGTCACTAAATTTTCAAAAGGTTTTTAATCCATTCCATTATGCCTTAGATGACAGGTGGGAAAATGCTGTTGGCTTTTAATGTGTTTATTTCAAGTCAAGAAAGTCTCTCAGATGTCCATCTGAGTGTTTGCTTTGAATTGATGTTAACATTTTTAGAGACCAGGCATTTCTTGGCATACATACTTTACAAACTAGAATACACCCTCCTCATAAACACACCTTAAATCCCTAGAGAAAGTCTGTAAATTTAAGTATCAGTAAATTATAAGTAAAGATTAAAATTTCCCAGTTTGTCTCCTAATACCATGTGTGTGTATATAGAGATAAAAAAATAAACACACGTGTGTGAGTGTGTGTTTACACACATGCATATATTTAATATTCACATGAATTACATATATTTACCTGACATTGGCATGATGGTTAAAGTGTTCGCCAATGGCCCAGGAGACCTGGGCTCAATCCCAGATCGTGTCCTATCAAAGACTCAAAAAATGGTACTTGATGCCTCCTTGCTTAACACTCAGCATTATAAGGTACAGATCAAGAGTAAAGTGGATCAATCCAGGGAAAGAAGTAGTACCCTTCCCAACTCCTTGGTGTAGTAGCTATCGAAAAGGGAGCCTTTGGGTCATCCTCAACTGTGGTCGCCAACTTTACTGAGTACAACAAAGGATTACATGATGAGACAACACTTATCTGGTGATTTAATTTCAAATCCTAGATGCGGTTGTGTTTTTGCTTTGTACTAACGCTCTTTGGAAAGGCATGAATCCATTTGTTCTCCTTATCAGCTCTGAGTAAACATTAAGACAGAATGGGTTCTTTACCCTTGGTTAGGCATCCAGTCTAGAAGAATGAAAACTGAATTTAAACTGTCTTTACTCCACTTGAAAAATGACTTTGTCGCACCGTGTTTGTGGCAGAGGAGTTGGGTGAATGCATATATTTCATCTAGCCTTTCCACAACACGAGAGAGAAACCAAAAAAATCTGCTGCTATTGTCTGGTACAGTTGGTCAGGCTCTGGTTGGGGAAAATGAGGATTTGGCCCTGAAACAATTCCTATGCCCAGAATCATCACCAGAGCTTTATTTTTTTGTAAAGTATGTGTGTATATATATATATATATATATATATACACACACACACACACACATATATATCATGTGATATTTTAAAAGTTTGAGGTTTCAGCTAATAATTTTTTTTGTTGCTGATAATCAGTAAAAAATCTATTAATCTATTTTCAATTTCTTGTAAAAAGACTGTAACAATCCTGTAACAATTTACTTTTCATTTCAACCACAGGACTATCACCTAGGAACAGCAGTGACCAACTCTTAATAAATAATTCACTTTGATTTCAAACCCAGAGCTTAATGAAGCAATAAATTATGCATTTAAAAAAAAAAAAAAAAAAAAGGAGGAAATGGATTAATTGAAACGCTGAGTTTAGGAAAGTTTTATGCGACTGAGTCATTACAAAGAAAAAAAAAAGACGGAATGAACTTGGTAAACTAATACTTCATTCTAATTGGTATTAGAATGATAGCTTCATTTGCTATTGTGAACAAGTTTATAGACAAAAAAAGCATTTTTCTTCAACCCATTTGATTTTAATGGCATGTCAACCCATCTAGAGTTATTTTTTGCCTTGAGGTAAAGGAATTCCATACATATATAATAACTTGCACATGGTTATAATAAATGCAAACAGATCTACCTGACCCATACAGGAATCCTGACAAATATTACCACTCTCGGCTTAGAGTAGACCTAGGAGTAATGGCTCCAGAACTCAAACCTCACCATTAGTCGCAGTTTAGGCGACTATTTTTTGTGGAGGGAGTTTATCCCCTCTGCAGAGATGCTGTCGGTGTATTCTACAGCCGCAACTGACTGGGTGCCTGATGCAGTATAGTCATACCCAGGAAAGTGGAGGCGGGTGCGGAGGAGTCTTACCCCCTTGGCAGAGGATTCAGTCAGCATATCAAAAGCCTTGCAGACAGGACATTGTTTTTCTTCAGGTTTAAAGTCAGTGAATTATTTTATCAATTCATTGATCTATTTTTTCCATTTAGGCATAGATTTAAGAAAACATACAAGGTAAATATAACAAATTATACATTTTAAATTTACTCAAAATAAGTAAAGTAATTAAGTAAATATTCACAGTAATTATCAACTATCACATTAGAATAATTTTCTGTTGTAATCAAAGGTCTGAATTAATTTGAATGTTATTTAATAGAGTTAGTTCCTCTGGATTAAGTACAACTGGTCATTTTTTAAGCTATGATTTGGTTTTGATTTCTTTGTTTAATGGAATACCAATCTTTGTGGGTTATGAAATGTCCTTGAAGAAGAACAGTTGTGGTACTATTTAATCCATAGCTGGTGGGAAGGATAAGGTGATTCATACTTTGTCCCAAAGTGAATGTAATAGCACGACTGGAGTTCAAACTCACTTAAGGCCATAATCCAGTACACTAACCACCACACCATGATGTTTTATGAATATGTAGTTGTCCAAAAATAAGTAAACCTTTTATATACATTTATACAATTTTGTTTTTGGTTCCATTGCTGATATTATGTACTATTTATTACCAAACTATCTGTTGATTGTATCATTTTCTTCTAGAAATAATAGATTCCTTTTGGCTTTGCAAACGAGATTGTAAAAATCCTATTTACAGTGTAGGCTAAATAAAGTAAATGGACAGATACTTTTCATTTGCTCCTGTTATTTCAACAAGCATCCATCACTATGTGAACTATTCCAATATCCTAGTCCTGATGATGGTTACTGAAACCAAAACATTCAACATCAACTTTACATCATAATAAATTCACCTATTTGAATTATGTTTTTCTGCTATCTTCTTACTGTCAGATTTTGATCCATATTTACTTTCATTGGTAATATATGACTTTACAAAAAAAAAAAAAGAAAGGAAAGAATAAAAAGTGCCATTAAAACGTGTGTGCACATAAAAATGTGTCAGGAAAAACTCATCTGTGTGTTATATATGCAGTCCTTATAAGTTAGAGTCCTTAGAGCGAAGATGGAGATAGAAATTGTCCAACTGGTCTACATATTAGCCATGGATCAGATCTGGCTCTTGGGACACGTGTTTAATACTTCTGCTTTTTAGCAAAAGTGCTCACTATCAGTGGAATGAGTTACGAGGTTACCTGATGATTTTTATGCAGTAAGAAGATTCTTGCTGCTATTTTAGTCATTTGTGTTTTTTGTATTTAATATGATTTTGCAGCTTTGTATGTAAATTTTTATAAAATTAACATTTTTTTCATCATATATAAAAACTTCAGTTTTATACTCTGCTTATTTTCTTTTGATAAAATGAATGTTTATTTCTTAGACATTATCTATGTATTATTATAATTCTTGTTTATATATATATATATATATATATATATATATATATGAATGTAAACAAACGGCTGCTGCTGCTGTTGCTAAATAAATACCTTAAAATTCCCTTAGCCAACGTGGTCCGCTTGGTGGCCAAGAGGTCTGAAACTTAGTCTAACGTAAAGTTGGACAGCTTTCGATCCCGGCTTCAAGCGTCCTGTGTGTCTAGCCACACTGAAGAGTCCTGATAGAACGAAACAGTCAGTCTGTGGATGACAATATATATATATATATATATATATATATATATATATATATATACATACACACGTACACACACAGCTGGTGCAATGAGTAAATTGACTCCATATTTAATTAATAATTTCACATATGTGCTTTATATTTTTCTGGTTTTGTCTACTGTGCATCAAACTTGAGTCAGTTGGATTCTTTCTGTAGGAAACGCAACACCATGATGCAATTCACTCTTTCAGAAATTTGGAAACTGCTTGCTGTGCTACTTGCTATTCATATCAGCAGTTTCAATTCAAAGATTTCAGAATGTTTGCATGTCAATCTGAGGACAAATTCATAAAAACCAAACACCCAGTCCACATCTTTGTGTTTGGGGTGGTCACTTGTGATGGTGATGTTATGTCTCCATCCATCTTTTCATATTTAAAAAATAAACTGGAAACAAGTGCCAGGAGGAGTTTGTCAAGAGAGTGGCTGCAGGATGACTCTAGATCTAGCCAAAGGTCTGTGCCATGCCACACAAGCTATAGAACCCAGTGTTGGATGTGAAGAAATTTCTGAGACCACATCATCTGGCTGTCTAATTCCCCAGACTGTAATCCCCTTTATTATGTGTGGGTACCATTGAGCAAGATATTGACAAAACTCCATGCAACAGATGAACTAAAGGAAAGGATAATGGCACCATTTCCAAATTTAAACATGGAGACCTTTGTAAAGGGTTGCAGGAGATTTCATAGTCGTCTGGAGGCTGTGGTTGAAGCCAATAGTGATTTCTTTGAATAAATTTAAATTTGGTAAATACATCTGATGAAGCAAGATGTCAGTGTTATTTTAATTTTTGTGTAATTTTGATGACAATTCACCCATCACATCTTATGGTTGGTTGGGTTTTAAGGCATATCAACCTTTGTAGGTTATTTAATGCCAAATCCACTTTTCTACAAATAATCACTTCTATTTAAAACAATTCAGTTTAGCATGAGTACACAGTTTACTTGTCAAAAACATATTCTAAGCAATCCAGTTTAGTCAAACAGTTCTTATATAAACAATTCAGTTTGGAACAAGAATAGTTTTTGTCCACACATTGCTAAATGTCAAAACAGTTCTATTTCAAACAATTCAGTTATGCCCAAGTACAGTTTCAATGTCAAAAACAGTTCTATTTCAGACAATTCAGTTTTGCATAAGTACACAATTTAGTTCTATTTGACCCATAGATAGGACCCTATCTAGTGCTTCTACTCTGGTCCTGAGTGGACCTGGGAGTGATAGTAATGAAGTGGTATTCTGCATTCCCCAAAACTCCAGCATTACTGTAGCCTCACCATCCAATTTTTTAGTGTCATATCTAGGACACTCATTGGGTGGGGGTCTCGTCCCTCTCTAGAGGTCCAGTTGGTGTATTCTACAGCCCCAGCTGACTGGGCATATCGCATCTTATGCATGAGTATGCAATGTTTATTTGGAAAAAAGGGTATTCTGACTCATGGCTGATAATTTGCAGATCCTGTTGCTCACAAGTATATAGTCATATAAAACCTTTTTATCTCTTCTTCATATAATTTGTAAGGCCTTCTATGCTGTAGGGATAACAGCTATATTGGCTGAAACAATGTATGGTGACAATTGTTGGCACAGAAAATCTGTCTTGCAAAGGTGAACCAACAAAAGCAACACAGAATCGAGATTTTTAGAGCAATACCCTTAAAACTCTCTGACTTAGAGAATAAAACAATTTCCATTCCATTTTACAATTTAATGATAATTTTGTGGAGGTCTGCATTCATGCAAAACATTTTTAATCATTCAAATGTGCAATATAATAGAGATAAATCTGAAATGCTTATTAGAATCTTTTACTCCTTTCTAGAAAAGAGCAGGAACATCATCATTTACAACTGCTACTGGTGGGTTTACAGGTTGTTGAGTTTGTTATACAAATTCCCAAAATTGCTTCTAATAACTATCTCTTTTCGAGGTCTCAACAAAATTCGTTCTTTCATATTTGACTAAGATAGGAACAGTTTGACTTTCTTTAAGTTGGACTATATTACAAATCTAAAGATGGACATTTTTTTTTCTCAGAGATCTAAATTGATGTAATTCAATTATTAGGTGCACTGTCCCTTCCCTCCTCCGATTAGGTAAGCTGTTATTAGTGTGCAGTTTTAGTAAAAACATAGCCATAATTGAATTTCTAAAAGCACCACTATAATTAAGTTCCTGAAAAGTAACCAAAAAAGTTACAATTATTTATGTTGTCCACCTTAGAAGATAAAAAAAATGGGGGGATGTAAGGTGTGCATCTTCTAGCACCTGACATCTTACCTTCAAAATTTTGTCTCTTGTTCAGCTTATTCAAAGCAGATTTCTATGAGCTGAAGGAAATCTAAAAATATCTAAAATATTCTACTACTGACATGATTCAAGCGATCATTCAGATGATAATTTTCTATGAAAAATGTCCACCCAGTTGGCAGGGCTTAGAACTCCCTGACTTAATCCCCTGTAGAGGAGTAAGATTTTCCAAGGAGTTATAATAAACTGCACCTGATGGTAAAGTTTCAGTTCTGGAGAGTAAGGAGTACCTCTTTATTGCCATTACTCCCAGGTCCACTCTGACCCAGATTGGTGGTCCCTGTTAGGCTTCTAACAATGGGACAAATAGATTTGTTTGAAATCATTCATATTAGATAAGACTACTTGATACAATATAACTGTGTAAATTATTTGTATTAAGGATACTTGAAGCTATAATAGTAATGATCCTTACGAAGCAATTAGTTGTAACCATATAACACTGTGTAAACTTTATTATCATTAAATAGGAATTGTAACTTGAAATCATATAAGTGTGAATAAAATATTATTATCAAATAGGAATACTTAAATCATACAACTGTATAAGAAATACTTAAAAAGATTTTGCACATAATTATATTAAGAAACAACTAAACAAAAAATAAAAATGTAAACATACAATCTATGTTATCCCCTAATTGCTAGTCATAAAGTAAGCCTGAACAGGTTGATATGACATTAAAATCAATTATGAAAAAGGTGAATTTAAGGCAGGTTTTTTAATTTAAACCTGTATTTGTTTTGAGTAATATCTTTTTTTTGTCCCAAATATATTTAAATACATTTTTTACATTTGATTCAGTTGGTTGATTGGGTTTTATGGTATACAAACCCTTATTGGTTATTTAATGCGAAGTCCAGTTTATACATGCATATATTAAATATACATGATTTGTCAATGAATAGTTCATAGATAACTTTTTAAAAATGATTCAGAGCTCATTTGTTTGCACACAGTTAAATAAAAATATTTGAGACTAATAATTCTATTGGATATTAATCATTTGTTTGCACATAGTGGTTTCAAGTAGTTTTTATATTAATACTTTTATTTGCACACACTTATATGGTTTTAAGTGTTGCCATTTAATACTAATAATTCTATTCAAGACTATCAATACATTTGCACACAGTCAAACAGTCCCAAGTATTGCTACGTAATACCAATAATTCAATTTTCCCATATAGTTAAATGCTTTCAAGCATTCCTATCTAATACGAATAATTCTATTTAGTATTAATCATTAGCTAAATTACTGAAAGTATTACAATCTAACACCAATAGATTTATTTGGACAGTTAAATAGTTTCAAGCATTGCTATGTAACACTAACAATTCATTTTAGCTAAATTAGTCAAATAATTCAAAACATAGTTTAATAATTAAACAGGGAGATGTCCGTGGTGTAATGGCTATCGTCATAGGAAATGGACACGGCGACATGAGTTCAAATCCTGGATGAGACTGATTGCATTTCACATATAACTAATACCCTTGGGAAAGGCATGAATCCAATAACTCTCCCTCCAGCTATGGGTAAATAGTAGGGCAGACTAGGTTCTTCAGCCTTGGTGAGGCAACTAGTCTAAGAGAAGGAAAACTCTGAATTCAAACCTGTTAAACTCCACTTAAAAATTGACCTTGTGTCATATCCTGCCCGAGCGGAGGGGTTGGGTAAATATGGTTAAATAGTTAAACAGTTCAAACTAGTCAATTTTTAAGTATACATCAGTTTTCCTTCTCATATACTGATTACTATGACAAGGCTAAAAAGCCCAGTCTGCCCTATTATTTAACCATAGCTAAAGGGAGAATAGATAGATTGGTGTCTTTCTCATGGCCATTAGCACAAAGTCACTTGGGTCATCATGTCCATTACCTTCATATAGCATAGGAATCTGTAAAGTAAACATTAACAGCCTAAATTTGAACTGACTTGATTCCATTTTCTGTACTGATAATCATTATACAACATGTATCAGTTAATTCAGTTTCATCTGGAGAGATTAAAAAGGAAAAATATTGTTTTGACTAGATATTATTAGAATGGTTTGATTTGGTTTCATGGCATATCAACCATTGTAGGTTATTTAATGCCAAATCCTGTTTATAAATATCTATTAAATTTATATATATGGTTTGTAAAAACACTTTTTAGATATCAATAAATGAGTCTGAGTTTTTTTGTTTTTGTTGCAGACAATTAAATGGTTTCAAATATTGCTATATAACAGTTACAGTTTAACATCAGTTTGCACACAGTTTGTTCTATTTGACACATAGATAGGACCCTGTAAAAGTGGACCTAGGAGCAATGGCTATGAAGAGGTACTCCATATTCCTTAAATTTCTGAGGCTGGAGCCTTGTCATCAGATGGTTCTATGTTATATTCAAGACACTTGGTGGGGATGGGAGTCGTACCCCTCTGCAGAGACGCAGTTGGTGTATTCTACAGCTCCAGCTGACTGGTCTCTTAGAATGGTTGTTCAAATGAATCTTTATCTTGACATTGTGTACTTTAGTAAGTATATTATTTATGGATTGTTTTGACCACAAAAATGAGGATATGTTCAGTAGAAGTTTTATAGCATATCAACTGTTGGTTATTTAATGCCAAATCCATTACATATGATATATAAGTGAACAGTTTTTTGTTAACTTTAACAACATCTTTAAAAATAGAGCTCATTTGTTTGCACATAGTTAAACGGTAACAAGTATTCATGTTTAACATGAATAATTTTGTTTATCAAGTATTCCTCTGTAATATAATTTGCACATAGTGATATTGTTTCATGTAACTAATAATAATCCTTTGTAAATAATTGAACATTTCTATTTGACCCTTAGTTGAGACCCTAACAGGTACTACCAATCTGAGTCAGAACCTGGGAGTAATGGCAATTAGGGGGTACTTCATATTCCCCAAAGGTCCATGACTGGAGCCTCACCATAATATGCTGTTCATTATCCTACCCAGTATACTTGTAGGGGAGGGTCTTACCCCCTCTGCAGAAGTGCAGTTGACATATTCTGCAGTCCAAGATGACAGAGTGGAATGAATAGGATATAAAACTTTGATTTTGTCTTTTGTTTCAGCTTTTATGTTCTCATTTCTTTAAAGAAAATTGTCCCAAAAAATTAACAGCTGCACTGACGTGACACAAATTCCAGTATTTAAAAAAAAAAAAAATACATATACAGGAATAAGTGTGTATGAGGAGAGAAGGTGCAAAATCATTTTTGATAAGGTCTTAAAAATAAGTTCTTTAACAAATAACTATTTCTATTTAATAATAATGATCTACCAGGCTGAAATTTGATTCACCTGACTTGTTCACAAATGGGTTGCAGATCGATTCTTTCCCCATTCGGAGAGTCTTTCATGGTTGGAAAGTAATGCTCAAACTCTTGAAAATTGACACAAGGAATTACACACCAACTGGGTAAATGAAAGACAGGGCTCAGTCACTTCTATAATCACTTCCAATGTGTGAAACATAAAAAATCCCAGTGTTCATTTGTTGTCCCCATAATTTCAGTTCGACTTTAAATGCAGCAACCTTATTAACTGACTTGAAACAGTGATCATTTACCTCTGAAGTGAGAGACCAAGTTCTTTGAGAAGGTTGAATATGTCACTAGTAAACAAATTTTGCAATCCATTCTGTGTAACTGCTTTTCTTAAAGAAGTCTCTGGTGTGGCTCTCAAAAATGCAACCAATTCCCCTAAGGAAAGACATCTCACTTCTGTGTACGAGGAAAGACCTTCAATGTTCTGCATCCACCTCCTCACAGAGCTTTTGAAATCGACCTGAGTTAAGGATGTATACTTTGATGTTGTTTATAACTTTAATTACATCTTCCAAAATGTTGTTAAGCTTAATTGTCATTTTTTCAGCTCATCAGGATTTCTCTATGAATGACAAAGTGCATTAACATAAAACAACCAATTAAGTCTTCCTGAAATGTAATTGTTCAAGGACTTTGAGAATTATGCGGCTGTAATATGAGAGTGCATATAACAAATTTTCATGTGCATCTTTCTGAAAAATATTATAGATTCATCAACCTAAATTGTACACTACACTAACTTATTAATCCTGTTTAACATCTTGTCATGGTGTTAGCTGAAAGATGATCATTTGCTACCTTTTTAACAGCAGCCTTTCCAAAATGTTCATGGCAAATATCTTTAGCAGCTGGCAAAAATCAACTCTTTGCCAATGGTGAAGAGTTTCTTGGCTTTAGCAATGTGGTCAAACACAGAGAATAATGCTCTAAGTGCAGACATGTTTGTTGAAGACTGGCAATAAATAATTGCCTCTGTCCTTCATGTTCATGCTTTTTTACTTTCAGAAAATTCCAAGGACTTGTCTTTAAACACAAAGTGCTTGGTCTCCTTTTGGCAAAGTAGTTTTCAGGGTTACATGGCTTCATTAACAAGAAAATCACTGCATATCATTTCGGGAAGACATGGAGGGTAGGAATCACCTATTGTGATGAACCCATTGGTAAAGTATTGGTATTTTCATTGACTATGCTGATGACATAGTGCTTCTGGCAAATACACCTTCCCAAGTCAAAACCCTGCAACATAGTCTGGAACAAGCAGCTGGTGGCATAGGCTTATATGTCAACACAGACAAGATGGAATACATGTGCTTTAATCAAAGAGGCAACATCTCCATACTAAAGGGTGGGTCTTTAAAACCAATGGACAAGTTCACCAACCTAGGAAGCAGTGTCTCATCAACCGAGAAAGACATCAACACCCAACTAGCAAAGGCATGGACAGCTATTGATAGGCTATCTGTCATATGGATGTCAGACCTGACCAATAAAATAAAACATAGTTTTTTCCAAGCAGTGGTTGAGTTGATAACGCTGTATGGATGCACTACATGGACGCTAACTAAACGCATGGAGAAAACGCTTGACAGCAATTACACAAGAATGCTGCAAGCAAGACTGAACAAGTCCCAGAGGCAACACCCCACAAAACAGCAGCTGTATGGCCACCTACTACCCATCACAAAAACTATCCAATTTAGACGAACCAGACATGCAGGACACTGCTGGAGAAGTAAGGATGAACTCATAAGCGATATACTCAATGGACCTCTTCACATGGACGAGCAAAGGCAGGATGACCAGCTAGAACCTAAATACAACAGCTTGGTGCCAATACAGGATATAGTCATGAAGATTTCCCAGGAACGATGGACAATATATACAGGTGGCGAGAGACATTTGGTTTTGGATCCTTTTACTAAGTGTAGCTTGCATATAAAAAAAATATGACTGAGTCAAGTGCTTGTGCGAGTTGAAGTAGCAATTTTTCAAGAAAAATACCTGATAGAATAATACTAAAAAAATACAAATTTCAAATGAGTTTCTTGTTTCTTTGCAGAATGGTACCAAATGATCCGCAGCTCTATTCCAGTTTTTGGTCCAGTGATTGGGGACCTCTGTTTTACTGTATTCATAACCTCTTTGCAAAAAAAGTATTAATTTACTGATGTAAAAGAGGATTTAACAAACAAGATGCCGGGCCATTACATTGAAGATGAATGAAAATAAAATTTCCATGAAATTCCTATGCATAGGCAGCATACAAGTTCTCAGTAATTAATCATTAATTAATCCGAATGACTAATTTTAAAACTAGTTTTTTAGTTGGCAACCTTAGTCGAGGGCAACCAGAAGGCTCCCTTTTCAATAGCTACGACAACGAGGTGTAGGGGAGGGCACTACTCCTTTCCCTGGATTGCTCCACTTTACCTGTGATATGTACCTTATATTGCTGAGTGTTAAGCAAGGAGGTATCAAGTATCATTTTTAAAGTTTTTAGTATGATGCGAACTGGGATTGAACCCAGGTCTCCTAGACCATTGGCAAACAATTTACCCACTGGGAATCTGCACCAATAATCAAAGAATCCCATGTAATGTGGTAAACTTGAGCCAGAAATACACACAAACAAACATCTATTTCTCAACATTCATGAACTTATATATATATATATATATATATACACACACACACACTCTCACAAGCATTGACTAGTCAACACACAGATACAGACAAACATCTACTTCTCAACACTCATGAACTGACATTATATATATTTTTATATGCATACATACATGCATGCATGCCTGCCTACCGACACACAAAGAATTCACTCAATAGTCCAGAAAACTCTTGGAATGATGGTAAGTCAAATTTGAAGCACTACTTCCTTTCTGATCACCAAAGTTAAGCAGTAATAAGCCTATTAAGCAATCAGATGAGTGACAACCTAAATATGTGTTTACCCAACCCCTTCACCATGAGCAAGATGGAACACAATGTCAATTTTTAACCCGAGTACAACACTAGGTGCAGTTTAGTGTCATACTCAAGACACTTTTTGGGGGTTGGGAGAATCTTATTCTTCTGCAGGGGATATAGTATATTTTAGTCCCTAGCAACTAGGTAATAGCAACAGAGGTTCATCCTTAGGAATTGAGATATTGTTTAAGTATTTATACTCATACCAAGGATAGGGATGTATTTACCCAACCACTCCATTATGAGCAGGATGTGACAAAAGATCAATTTTAAGAAGAGTACAACTGGCTTAAATTCAGAGTTTTCCTTTTCCTAGGCAGGTTACCAGTCCAGTCAGCTATTTACCTATAGTTGGGAAAGAATAATTGGGTGAGTGGGAATTCCCAATGCTGTGTGAAATGGCCTCATCCAAGATTTGAACTCTTGTCACCATGTCCATTTCCAACAACAATAACCATTACACCTTGAGCGCCTCCTCTATATGTAAGCATGTTGATATTCTCAGGATACCCACCTTTTTTTGCTGGGGGTCTTTAATACTTCTGCAGGGGATAGAGACTTTTGTAAGCCCCACTTATAGGGCATAATCAAATCCTAATAATTAACAACTACTCTTTGAATAATGATGACTCTTCTTCAAAGATAATATAAATACTTCCATGTTTTCCAATTATAATATCCAAGTATCTTCTTTTATCTGATAACACCATACACTTTTGCTTAAGTTGGTTCATTAGGTTTTATTACATATCAACCTTTGTAGGTTATTTAACGCCAAATCCAATCTTATGCAAATAGCTCTATTTCAAACAATTCAGTTTAGCACGAGTACAGAGTTTAATTGTCAAAACAGTTCTAATTCAGCTAAATCAGTTTAGAATAAGTACATATTTTGTTTACATACTGTTAAATGTCAAAACAGTTCTATATTAAACATTTCAATTTGGTGTGAGTACAGTTTCAATGTCAAAAACAGTTCCATTTCAAACAATTCAGTTTAGCATATGCATGCAGTTTAAATGAAAGTACAGTTTAATTGTCAAAAAAATTTCTATTTTAAGCTATTCAATTTAGTCAAACAGTTCTAATTCAAACAATTCATTTTGTCATAAGTATGCAATTAGTTCTATCTAACCCATAGATAGGGCCTTATCAGGTGCTACCATTCCAGGTCAGAGTGGACCTGGGAGCAATGGCAATGAAGGTGTACCACATTCCCCAAAGCTCCAGCATCACTGGAACCTCACCATTAGATTGTTTAGTGTCATCTCCGAAACATTCATTGGTGGGAGTCTTACCCCTCTGGAGAGGAAGTTAGAATATTCTATAGTCCCAGTCAACTGGGCCATTTTTGTTTTGGAACTGAGATTTTTATTAAGTGTCAGTAAGCATATGGATATATCAGAGCAAAAAATTATACACTCTAATTTACAAATAAAAATTTAAAAAGTAAAATAAAATGAATGATGTTTCAAATTCTCTCTCCTCCTTTTGGCCAATCCATTTTGTAACCTTCTTTTGGTAGCAAACTCAACACAAAAAAAGATAATGACTCTTTTCAAATTATGGATGATATAAATAAAACAAAGATGTCCGAATTTCACAGTCTCAGATTTTCACTTGCCAGTTAAAAAAAGAACAACAAACATTCTCAATGGCATCAATTTATTGTTTTTCAGTCTCACATGAAATTGAACATTTGTTTTGCTGTGTGTTCTGTCAGAGATAAATTGTTTTGACAGACTGATGCTACAATGGGTTTTTTGGTTCCATCTTTATTTTTACTGTTTTTATTTCTGTTTGCAAGGTTGTCTTGTTGTTGTTCTTGTTATTGTTGTCCTTGACAGGCAACAGACGACTGTATGTCATCAGATGATGGGTTGACAGACCTCAGAGCCAGATATTTTCAGAACTCTACCATCTCTGAATGCTTGTCAATGTGTCAAAATAGAAAATTTCATAATGCCATAAGCAGTTTTATATTATTTACGTGTTATTGTGAATATGATATCCAATGCTTTTTTTTTCTATTTCTTTTTGTTCACTAACACCAAATATAAGTTTTTGCTTGGGAATTGAGAAAGATGTTTGCAGGCTATCCAATAAGCATGAGTATATATGCTGAAATAATAAGTTTATATATATATATATATATATAATTAGTCATTTTTGGATACATACCCGAGTTTACACATACACTTAGGTGGATGAATATTCAAGAGGGAAAATAAGCACACGTGTTCATGAAAAGTGTTGATACATATTAGTTATATTAAATTAATATATACATATATAAAAGTATTCATAGGAGTAAATATGTACAAACTTCATATATATAAGTTGTAAGTTGGATGACCATAGTCGAGAATGACCCAAAGGCTCCCTTTTCAATAGCTGCTACAACCCCAAGGTGTAGAGGAGAGCACTAGTCTTTTTCCTGGATTACTCTACTAATTTTGATCCATACCTTACAATGCTGAGTCATAAGCAAGGAGGCATCAAGATCCATTTTTTGAGTCTTTGCTATGACTTGACCTGGGATTGAATCCTTCCCTCCTGAACTACTGGCAAACACTATTTTGTAAATGGGCCAGTGTGTATATATATATATATATATATATATAAAATGCAAATACATTTTATCTACCTCTGAATATATACTTGAATACATACAAATGCAGTCCACGTTTTGTACACAGTAATTATTGTAAATAACTAGCTCACTGGCATAGAGGGTAGAGTGTTCGCCAATGGTCTAGGAGACCTGTGTTCAATCCCAGGTAGCGTCATACCAAAGACTTTAAAAATGTTACTTGAATACCTCCTTGCTTAACACTCAGCAATATAATGTATGCATCGAGGGTAAAGTGGAGCAATCCAGGCAAAGGAGTAGTGCCCTCCCCTACACCTCAGTGTAGTAGCAATTGAAAAGGGAGCCTTCTGGTCGCGCTCTACTATGGTCGCTAACTTTACTTACTTATATGTATATGCACACACACATTGATATACAGTATCACCCATAATAATGATATTGATAATGTAGTTTGCAATATGTATAAATAAAGAGTGCTCAATAACATTGATAGAGTTGTATATATTTAAGTTAGGATAGACTGTTGCCAAGCACTGTTGACAATAAGTTTCTCACCTATGAGTTCATCAGGCCTAACAATATATAAATACACACACACACAAAGTATTCTTCATGTTTGTATACACAATAAGAAGTTTTGGAAAACTAATATTTATACTATCTACAGAGAGGAACGATAAAATTGTCGCCCTAGAAAAGACGACATGATTCCATTTCCATATAATGAAAACTGGTTTTCTTTTTTTGTTGCAGACATCTACTAGTTGGCCAGTCGTGTACAAATCCCAAGAGCGATAGGAGCCTTCTATCATGTGACACAATGTTCAACAAGCAAGATCGGAGATGCGCCGGTGTACAACCCATGCTCTCTACCGATCCAAGTTATGACAACAGGACCATTGCCAGCACCCTCAAAATGCAAATCCGGATGGTTCAATACTTGAGGGCACAGCTCAACGCATCGGACGACCCTTTGGAGGTGAAGCGGAAGGTGCAATCAGGTGGCCGGTATCAGACCCTGGGTGTGGCAGCAGGATTCGGCGCCGGCCCACAAGTCCAAAGTGACCTAGGCTTGGCTTCAGAAGGAGTGCCACGACTTTGTACCCTTCTCTCACTGGACCCCCTCCTCCCACGACCTGAACCCACTGGACTACTTCGTTTAGTCATACATCGAGAACATCACCAACATGACCTCCCACAACACCAAAGCCAGCCTGATCACTGCCATCTGCTGAATATTCGCAGAGCTCCTGCCGGTGCTTGAATACATAATGAAGGACATATCAATTCCTAATAAACATGAATATAAAGTAAAATTTACTGAGGAAGTTGAAAAATTCTTAATTAAGCAGAAGGTTTTATTTTTTCTCAAAAAAAAGTGTGTATATATATATATATATATATATATATATATTTGTTTGTATGTGGATAGACATTTATTACTGCATGTACCAATATATTAATAATATGTACATTTCCATTTTGCAATATTTATAAATAAGGAGAGCATAACTAAGTTATGACAGCATAGTCAAAGTGACAACAGTCCAATGATCGCAAAGGCAAGAAACTAGCTGTCACCAAGCATTGTTGACTGCCTATGTTATCCTAACGTATCTATGCAAGCTAATAATGATGCAAAAAAAGATTTATTTTTCACAACAAATATATATTTGCCAACATCAATCACTTTTATCAATGCCTTTAAGTGGTGAATATTACTCATATAGATCAAATATTATATAGAGAAAATTTCAGATCCAGATTGAACTGTCAGGCTAGAGATGCATCGATACATTTCCATATATACATACATACATACATATCTTAGGTGTATAAGGGCATTCATATACAGGTATATATTCAGGCCAATAAATAACCCAAATAGACTGATATAAAGAAAATAAAGATATGATCAGTTTGTTGCTTTTTGACCTACTGTTCTAACTATCAAGTTTTTAGTTTCAATCATCTGCGACCCCATTTTTCTGATCTTGTGATGCACAAGACAAGGGCCTCGCCTACGGAGTAAGGGTTAAGATAAATCTCAAGGAGATATCCTCACAATTCCACTGTATTTTCCATTTTTGTATTTTTTTTTTGTTTTTGATGACTGTAGCACCTTATAAAGAGATGATATATTCCCTTGCATACCTGTCAAGTCAATTTCTCTTTTAATATCTTTTGGGCATCATGGTTGGTGCTTTAATAACTTTTCTTTTCTGACTTTAGCCAATTTCATTATTTAAAAAGAACATTTATAAGCTTCGACCAACTTACACCACAAATAACTGAAACAAGCTCAACTTTGGAATAAAAAAAGAAAAGCTTACAAATTTCCACATTAAATAACCCCTAAAAGGTTGATAATCCATAAAGTAAACTTGACCAAAGCTATCATATATACTTGCATATCATGCAACTTTCTTAGGCCTAAATTGAGACCTTTTGAATCTGGAAATTGTAGGCCTAGCCTTGGCCAACTATTTACACATGCTAAGTTTTATCTCACTTGTAATGCAACCACCTAATATTTGGCTAAAACTCAGGCCTCAGAAATTTGCATAATATTGGAGTATATATGGCCATAGTAACAATCTTACAACCCTTATGGGTATCTACAGCTAGTTAACTTTATTAAAAATGATTGTGTCCTTTATTTCTAAGAATGGCCATCTTACAACCTTTGCATAATATAAATAGTGCTAGTAAACTTTAATAAAAGTGAATCTGTTTCTTTTATTTTTAAAAGGTGTTATGGCTAGTTCTATATAAATATATATCTTGAAAAGTTTATATTTATTTACAGTCTGTGTATTTAAAGCCCCTCCCCTACAGAACTTCTCTAAAGTGCTTTAAGACAAACTTAGCGAAAGCATGGACAGCTATTGATAGGCTCTTGATCATATAGAAATCAGACCTGACCAATAAAATGAAACGCAGTTTCTTCCAGGCAGCGGTTGTATCGATACTGCTATATGGATGCACTACATGGACGGTAACTAAACGGCTGGAGAAGAAACTAGACGGCAATTACACAAGAATGTTGAGAGCAATATTGAACAAGTCCTGGCGGCAACACCCCACAAGACACCAACTATACAGCCACTTGCCTCCCATCATGAAAACTATACAAGTTAGACGAACCAGACATGCAGAACACTGCTGGAGAAGCAAGGACGAGCTCATAAGTGATGTACTCCTATGAACCCCCACATATGGCCAAGCAAAAGCAGGATGGTCAGCTCGAACATACATACAGCAGTTATGTGAGGATATGGGATGTAACCCTGAAGACCTGCCAGAGGCGATGAATAATAGGGAGACGTGGAGAGAGAGGGTCAGGGATATCCGTGCTGGTGGCACGACATGATGATGATATTAAACTTAAAGATTTTTAAAATCTGGGACTGAATGATGTTTATTAGGTAAGCAATGTATTCCTTGCTTCATAGGAATGCATTATACTTATAAATGCTAAATAAAAGTAAATTAGTATTTTTAAACAATATATGCAGAACTGAAGATATATCGAATATGGGTGTAGGGAACAAAAAAATGATTGTCTTCTCCTTGGTCAGGTGAGAAAGAAGACCCCTTGATCTTTGTCTTTTGGGTCCTGGCTTTGAAGTAAGAAGACCTATGTTGGTAGCTCTGTTCACTGAGTATCAGTGGAACTTTGTCTCAAACCTTAGCACTGAAATATTACCCCAAGAGAAAAATAAGTCCTTCCTTTACTCATTTTTATACCCACTTTTATACATCATTAACTCATAGAACAATGTATTTAATTTATTTGTTTGGAACAAATTGCTTATTGATGTAATACATGTTATATATACAGAACAGTCAACTGGGATTGTAGAATGAATAATTCGAACATGGATGACATGATACTACTGTTCCCGAGAACAATACTCTAATGAGTACTTTTGGTTTAGCAAGAAAGACTGAAACAGTAATCGTCTTTCCAGTTTGACCCAATATTCAATATCATCTTACAACTCTTATATTACATAAGTACTATTAGTAAACTTTAATAAAAGTGAATCTTTTCTCTTTATCTTTGAAAAGTAGTATGGCTAGTTTAATATATCAATACAAATTTTCATTGGTCAAATTCTATATTTTAAAATTGGTTCCCTGAGATATTAAGTAAAAAAAAAAAAAAAAAAAAAGTTGGCCACCGTAGTCAAGGGTAACCCAAACGCTCCCTTTTCAATAGCTACTACACTGAGGTGTAGGGGAGGTGCTACTCCATTCCCTAGATTGCTTCACTTTACCCTTGATCCTTACTATATAATGCTGAGCGTTAAGCAAGGTGACATCACATACCATTTTTTGAGTCTTGAGTATGGATTGAACCCCCAGTCTCTCATCATCATCATCATCATCATGTCGCGCCGCCTGCGCGGATATCCCTGACCGTCTCTCGCCATTTCTCCCTATCATTCATCGCCTCCGGCAGGTCTTCAGGATTACAACCCGTGTCCTCACATAGCTGCTGTATGTAAGTTCGTGCTGGTCGTCCCACTCTTGCACATCCATGAGTGGGGGTCCACAGGAGTACATCGCTTATGAGCTCGTCCTTGCTTCTCCAGCAGTGTCCTGCGTGTCTGGTTCGTCGAACTTGTATAGTTTTTGTGATGGGGGGCAAGTGTCCGTATAGTTGGAGTCTCGTGGGGTGTTGTCGCCAGGACTTGTTTAATACTGCTCTCAACATTCTTGTGTAATTTCCGTCCAGCCTCCTCTCCAGCCGTTTCGTAAGCGTCCATGTGGTGCATCCATATAGCAGTATCGACACAACCGCTGCCTGGAAGAAACTGCGTTTCATTTTATCTGTTAGGTCCGACTTCCATATGATCGAGAGCCTATCGATAGCTGTCCATGCCTTCGTCAGTCGTGTGTCGATGTCCTTCTCGGTTGATGAGACGCTGCTTCCTAGGTAGGTGAATTTGTCGACTAGTTTCAGAGAGGCTCCGTCTAGTGTGGCAATGTTGCCTGTTTGGTTGTAACACATATATTCGGTTTTGTTTGCATTGACATGTAGGCCAATGCCAGCTGCAGCTCGTTCCAGACTATGTAGTAGTGTCTCTGCTTGATTAGGCGTATTGCACACTTTACTTGGTGTTCAATGACTTTAGTTTGTAATGATTAAAATGTCAATCTAAATTGGAATAACTATTTTCTTTGGAGATTTTATTTTTACTCGTTCCATTTTCACTATGAAGAACCATCTGATGCTGAGATTGGTTTCTGGTGAAAATATTTAGATTGGCAAAGACTTAATTGTGGATGTTTGTAGACAAGAGTATTGTTAGCTAAGCAAGCAACACTCTAGACAGAAAAAACAAATTTTAAGTTCAGAGTGTAAGGATTGAAGCAGTCAAATTTTATTATTCTAACTTATTTTTTTTTTAAAAGATTTCCTACTTTTCTTATTTAGCTTCTTAGACGAAACTTGGTTCCAATTGATTTTCTTTTAAGAAAATAATCAAAATATAGTTCCCTTTCTTTTCCTATTTCACCTTCTATATATGGCTGGTACATACTACCCCTAAACCCCTGACTTGAGGATATCCTGTTTGAGGACTTTGGAAGTTCTTGATGTGTGAATTACAAAAATATGGTTAATATTTTGGCTAAAGATTTTTTGATGTTATTGGGGTGGGGCAGTTCTAATCCTGCAAGTAATTAGTAGTAAAGGAATTCTAGTTTTCCAAGTTTTAGGAATTATAGGGTGATAATCAATAAGGACGAGAATTTGTATTCTTTTGGTTTTGATGATTTACAGAAAACATTTTTTTTGTTTTATTCATATAAGTGTGTATATATATATATATATATATATATATATATATATATATACACACACACACACACACACCATCTTGTTTTGGATAGAAAAAATACTCAGAAACTTTAGATCCAAGATTTAACAAAAAATTATCACTGATCGTTTAGAAGTAATCCTAAATAATAACTTTTGTCCAATTTGACAAGAAAAATTACACCCAAACCCAAGGAATGGCTATGGGAACTAAAATGGCACCAGCATATGCTACCCTTATCTGAGCATACTTAAAAATCTATCTGAAATCATATAAAAGAAATACAGCAACAATATAAAAACAGAATTCAATAGATCATGGAAAAGATACCATGGGGGACCGTTTCATATTTTGGAAATGCTCCAGGAGCAACATTAATGATTTACATTATTTACTTCAAATCTAACATACTAAAATAAAATTCACTATAGATGTACCATTTTGAGTCTTGGTCAACTAGAAATTTAGCTAGGACAATTTACAGATGAAGAACTTGATGCAGTATTGAGAAAAAATTAAAAACAGAAAAGCTGCTGGCCTCAATGAAATACCCTTCAAATTTGGAAAAACCAGAAAATTTGAAAATGTTCTTCTCCGATTATGCAACACTGTCTATAAAGAAAACAATAGAGAAATGGCCAAAAGGCTGCAACTTTCTCTTCCTCAAGAAAGGCAACCTAAGAACTGCTATTGCTGCTAAGGTTTATAGTCATATTGAATCCAAAATCAAGAAAACTCTTTGGAAAAATCAGGACTGCTTTTGAAGAAATCAATCACCTCAGATTCTGACTATCCAAAGAATCATTGAAGGAGTACGGGCAAATAATCTCAAGGCAACAATAATATTCATAGATTTCTCCTAGGCATTTGATTCCCTACACAGAGAAAAGATGAAGCAAATACAACATATGGCCTCCCCAAAGAAACTGTTATAGTTATGATGGTTTACAAAAATAAAAAGGCAATTGTTTGCTCACCTAATGGAGATATGAATTTCTTTGACTTTGTCACTGGAGGTTTGTAAAGAGATACACTTTTTCCATATTTGTTTATACTCTGCCTAGACTATATATTGTGAATATCTATAGATCTATTAAAAGAAAATGGTTTCACATTAAAAAAAAAAGGCAAATGTTATTTTGCACAAATGAGAGATGTAGATGATCTCATGCTTCTCTCAAATATACCAGCTCAAGTAGAATCCCTACTGCAAGTAGGAGGCATTGGCCTCAACATGAATGTTAATAAAACAGAGTATATGTGCTTTAAAGAAAAGGGGCCATCTCCACTCTTAGTAAGTTGGCGACAGTAGTCGAAGGCGACCAGAAGGCTCCCATTTCAATAGCTACCACACTAAGGGAGGGTGCTACTCCTTTTCCGAGATTGCTCTAGTATACCCTCTATACATACCTTATATTGCTGAGTGTTAAGCAAGGAGGTATCAAGTACCATTTTTAAAGTCTTTGGTATGATGGGACCAGGGATTGAACCCAGGTCTCCTGGACCATTGGCAAACACTCGTCGGCTACACCTCATCTACGGAAAGTGATGTCAACGTGTTTAGCAAAGGCATGGAATGCCACTGATAAGTTGTAAATCATATGGAAATCTGACACATCTGATAAAATAATATGGTATTTCTTCCAAGTGGTAAGTGTCTCCATACTGCTACATGGATGCTTATGAAACTCAAAGAAAAAACTTGATGGGAACTATACAAGAATTCTATATGCTACCTTGAACAAATTCTGGAAGGCACTGCTGGAGAAGTGACATTCTCCAACAGACTCCTACACATGAATGTACTAGTGTTGGTTAATCAGCAAGTATATCAACATTGTGTGGGCACAGGATGCAGCCTAGAAAATCTTCCCAAAGTGATGGATGATAAGGAACTCCACGCACTTAGCCCAACTTGACCATTTTTAGAGTTTCTTAGTGAACATCACAATGACCAGATTATCACAGATATTTATCCTGAACCCGTAGATAACAGTACTTCCATTTGAAGAGTCATTAACCCTAAAAGCTGCACAAAATCCATCCTTTACACACTAGTGCATAGGATCTGCACAATAGGTTTTAACAAAAACTTATGACAAGCTTAGCTTGAAGAATTTCAATTAATCCTCCACCAGATGGGATATTCTGCATTACTAATAAATGAGGGATTCAGATTAGCAGAAAAAATACTATGAGAAGAATCACAAATCTAAAAAAAAACTCAGCAACAAATAAGCTTAACCATATGTCTCAACATACAACAAATACAACTCAGAACTATTCATAAAAATAACAAAGAATGTAGACCAAATTAAAAGCATTAGACACAACAAAAATCATCAAAAACAAATTTCAACCAAAAAATTTAAAACACACAACCTGATCTAAATTTTGGTGGGATGCATAATAAATGGTGCCTCAAAAAACAAAAATAAAAAATGTGGAGTATTTAATTTGGTCATATAAAGAAAATCCCATTCATGCGAAAACCTGCAAACAGCATTTATAAATAATAGAAATTTCTGCTGTAACACACACATATATGTATACTCTTTTGCTATACTGTTGCTCTGCTGACATGCCTTCAGAGATACTGCCAACCAATAGCTGCAGAGTAACATGGCTATGTTAACAGTGGAGCACTGTTGTTCCAGTTAGAAAAGCACCAAAGGGAGAAGTGAAACTAAATATAACCTGCTATTTGTGATTACTGGTTATCTTCCCTTGGCTTCTCACTGGAATATGATCACAATCACTCAGTGTGGTATTTGTGTTGCACAAGCACTAGCCACTTTAATTTGCTGATATACCAAAGTTTCTTTTTTTTTCTCCTTTATGAGAATCAAGATGGAGCAGTCATCATATATATGTTAGTCAGTCATCATTGAAAACAACCATTAACGAAGATAAAGCTTAGCAAATGAACTACACAGGTAATTTGTTCATTGTAGCAAAGATGTTTGTAGAACCAGTCATACTTTTTAAAATGTGCTGATAACAGAAGAATGGCCCACTAATCTGCCATAGATTCTCAGAACAAAACTCTTCAGATTTTGAATTCCCGCTTTTCTTTTTCACTGAAACAATTTGCCCAACCAAGGGCAGAGAACCCAGTCTAGTCTACTATTTTACTCATAGCTGAGAGAAGAAAAGATTAACAATTTTTTCCAAAGATATTACCAAACAGTGAAATGCAAGCAGCCTCATCCAAAACTTTCTATTGAAAAAATACATTTTTATATTATGTTTGTTTTTACATAAATATTAATGTTTCATAAACATAAACATCTGTATTTAGTAGGAAGACACAACTGAGTGGTTTCCTTTGTCATTGTGTTTGAGGAACTCTCCCACATCACGAGTCCATCTGTCACATACAAGGTGAACCCAGGAATCTGCCTTTTTTATGAACAGGACTTTTGAGTTGAGAAGACGTGGTGTTTTGCTCCTCAGCAGTGAACACATGGAGCCTTCCTACTTTAGATTTCAGATCTGAGAAGAATAAGTGGTTTCCCCCTTTTTGCTGTACAAACTTTTCTGTTTGTTCTTTGAACACTTGTGACTCTTGTATAGCCTAGGATGGGAACAGAGTTCCCTAGTCATGTTGTATACTATTAAATGTCTTATATTAATCAACTTGTTCTGTTTCCTACCAAATATTCTATGTTAGGTTATTCTCTTTGGGATAACCTAAGGCGTTATAAGAAACAGAGTGGTATTCACAAAATAACACCTACTTAAGTCTTATAGTCTTATGATGTTTTAATTTATTTAAGGCTAAAGTCAGCCTTTTTTCCAAGCAATTACATGATTTCAAGTAACTATTCCTCTCTGATAATAATTATTGTTTGCACACACTTATGTTGTTTCAAGTATTCCTTTCTAATACTAATAATTTGTCCATAGTTCTAAGGTTTAAATCATTCTGCTCTAATAAATAATTTTTTAAAAATCTGTTTGGTCTTTAGATGGGACCTTAATAGTACTTCCAGACCAGGTCATAGTGGACCTGAGAGTAATGGCAATGGATGAGTACTCCATACTCCAGATTTTGGAACAGAAGCTTTACTACCCAATGCAGTGTAGTGTCAATACACAGGACACTGTTTAAAGCTCTTTTTTTTTTTTTACTTCAATGGATAATGACCTCCAAGAAGGAAAGAAAAAATATCCAGTACAAAAAAAATAAAAAGAAAAAGGGAAAGAGGGAGAAAAATGTATGATTGGAGGACAGAAAGAAATTAAAGATGCCTGGAGAAGAGAGACAGAGGGAGAAAAAGAAAAAAGTAATCAAGAAGAAAGAAAAAAGAAATAAAGGAGAAAAATATTACTGTAAAAGAGACAGAGAAATGATAGAGTAAGAGAGGCAGGGAAAGAGAGAGAGAAAGAAATTAGAGGAAAAGGGAGAAAAAATCAGGAGTAAAGGGAAAAGATAGAAAAAGCATGGTGGAGAGAGAAAGAGTGGGTTGTTTAACAGCATATGAACTCTTTTCGGGCCATTTAACACTGAAGTAAATTTTAAACAATTCATTTTAGTATATGTATAGATTTTGTTTACAAACAGTTAATCATCAAAGCAGTTCTATTTCAAGTAATTCAGTTTTGCAAAAGTTCAGTTTAGTTCTATTTGATCCATAGATAGGACCCTATCAGGTGCTGCCACAGTGGGCCTAGGAACAATGGCAATGAAGGAGTACTCCACATTTCCCAAAGCTCCAGCATTACTCGACCCTCACCATCAGATTGTTTAGTGTCATATCTAGGACACTCATTGGAGGGGGTCTTACCCCTCTGCAGAAAAGTAATTGGTGTATTCTACTGCCCTAGCCAACTGGGCAAAACAGAGAGAGAGAAAATAGAAATTAGAGATTAAAAGGGAGAAAAAAAGAAAAAAAAAAACAAATGAAAAGATCTTTCTTCTTTCTTTTGGGGAAAAAAGACACGTATACATAAATATCACTATCCTCTTTCTCCAGGAGAGAGACAAATCAACAATGAAACAGCAAATACATTGAGTGATTAGGCTTTTTATACTATATTCTAAAATTTGCTGTGATATTTAAAAAAAAAAAATACAGCAGTATTTTGGCATTGCATCATATAAGAAGTTGAGTAAATTACTGATTTTTTGATATAAAAATCATGGTGGAGGGGTTCCACATTTATATGCAATATTTTATTGTGCTTAATGTAGGAATATTAGTTAGCTTATAAATCAATATCACTATATATTTTTCAAACCAATTTTTTTTTTACGTGCAAGTTTCTATAAATAGTAACAGAATACAAAAGATGAAGGATAATACTGGAAATGATTAATAATATTGTTCAAATTGAGACTCTTTCATTCTCTTACTTTTTAATTTATTCAAAAAATTCTACTGCCAATATTTTGTTTTTAACATCAGTTTTTGATCTTTAAGTCTGATTAAAATTCATTAATTTACAGTAGATGGTATCAGTTTATCAAACCTCAATTTTCTCAGTATATTCTTTATTCCATTTTGTTTATTGGCTTTTCTCCAGTGATCACTTGCTTTGAAAAAAATTTCCCTTCTAGAAACGTTTTTTGTTCAATTAAATCATTTTGTTATAAATTATTCAAACCACATGCAACAAAGTTACTGTTGTTACTCTTGTTTGCTAAAATGATTGCTAAAAAATTTGCATATTTTTTGAAGCCAAGAAAACAAAAGAAAAAAAAACAAGTCTATGAAAGTTTTATGGTTAAAGACTGAAGCATAATAGGTTCTGTGTAATAATAGTCCAGTATTTGATGTTTAATTAACACAGTTTTAACGATATTTTAGCTGAAAGAGGCTTGTTTGAATATTCAGCAGATTTATCAAAAGTTGGCTTTCTGAAGTTTAATTACAATAATGAGGCTAATAAAAATTTTTCAAAACTAGATCACTTTCTGAATATTTATTTCTAGAGAGTTCTTGTTGATCCTATAGATTCCTTGTGGAGAAATGGACTGCAGTCACACCATATCAGGTTTCTGTAACTCATTGGTTTTTATTGGATGGAACAGATAGCCCCATGCCTCTTGATCTTGAATTCTGAGCATTTCCTTATCCTAAGCCGGATTAAAAGATTAATATTTTAAAGAATTATTAGTGTTGGATAACAATACTTGAAACCATTTAACCTCGGGCAAACTTTGACTTCTTTAAAAGTTACCAACAAACTATTTGTTTACAAATCATTATTTGTGTGTATAAGCATGATTTGGCATTAAATAACCCACTAGTGTTAATATGACATACAATACAATCAGCCAAACTAAGAATTTTATTTAACGGGCTGTAAAGCAATTAAATAACAGAATACAACAAATTATATTTTCAGTTATTTTTCAAGCCAGGAGTACTGTTTAAGAGTCCTAGGGTCACAGATAGTTAAGGGTTCTAAGAATTAAAAAAAAAATATGTCCTTACACAATTTCTTTGTTTACCATGAAGACAATCAGGGTTTACTGAAAAATCTGTTAAAAAGGGTTATTCTCATAATTTTACAAGGCTCAACAAACCCTCATGAAAAATGAAATGGGTCTAACTTAGAATTAGAGCAAAATGACGTTTTTTTTTTTTTTCATAGCTTGGTTTATTATCAAAGTACTAACTATAACAGGACTCATCACTCTTTTTTCTGCTCAAGGCCACACATTTTAACTCAATGGAACTAGGGACTGTGATCTTAAAAAGGAAAGAAAAAAAGAAAAAAAAACAAAAACAAAAGCCCAAAAGTGAAATTCATGGTGTAGCAATAATAATTTATCAATGAGACATCTAATTTTGTTAGCAATCACAATAAGATGAAATATCAGAGAGAAATGAAGAGGTTTACAGAAGGTGGAAATCAGACAAGTGATGATTTTTCACAGCAGTATGTACTGCCAACATCTTAACAAGTGGAAGTCTATAGCTTAAAAATAAAAAAAAGTATCTTTTTCCTCCATCAAAAGAGCAAAACAACTCCAATAAAATTTTGTTAAAATGGTGTTTTTATTGAGTTAGTTATTTGTACCTAAAGATTTTAGTAGTATATAATTTTTATATGAGTGTGTGTGTGTATATAAGACATACATAAGTAAAGTTGGCGATCGTAGTTGAGGGCTACCTGAAAGCTCCCTTTCAAATAGCCACTACACCAAGGTGTAGGGGAGGGTGTTACTCCTTTCCCTGGATTACACCACTTTACCCATGAAACATACTTTATAAGGCTGAGTGTTAAGCAAGGAGATATCAAGTACCACTTTTTGAGTCTTTGTTATGACTTGACTTGAGATTGAACTCTGGTCTCTACCACTAAGTCAATGGGCCGGTTGCTGGTTGTTTTGTTTTCCAACGCTTTTCAAGTCATTTAACTCTAAATTAAATTTCAAACAATTCAGTTCAGTATCAGTTTTTTGTTTACACATAATTTAATGTCAAAACAGTTCTATTTCAAGCAATTCACTTCAGCATAAGCACACAGTTTAACTCTATTTGATCCATAGATAGAACTATCAGATGCTACCATCCCAGGCCAGTGTGAATCTGGGACCAATGGCAATGAAAGGGTACTCCACATTCATCAAAGCTCCAGCATTACAGAAGCCTCACTATCAGACTATCTAGTGTTATATACAGAACACTCATTGGAGGAGTTTTACTCCTCTGCAGAGATGCAGTTAGTGTATTCTACAGCCTCAGCTGACTGGGCATGCTCCTGAATGGTTGAGCTCTCTTTTGGAAAATTTCAATTTAAAAATCATCCGAAACCCTGCCAATTCAGAAATGGATAAATACACTCCGGAATATTCACTGAAAAATATCCCTTTTCCATCTTACCATGTTTTTCAATTGGCTTTGACAGAGAAAATTGTGGATTTCGTCAAAAGATTGCGGTGGAAGGCCTTTTTCTACTTGGATTCATGTAAAAATACTGACGATGTCAAGAAAAACGTTTATAACCTCAAATCTCCAAATACTCCTCCAAATAACAGACTACTAGACTCGTTTGAAACGGACTTATTTAAATTAATTAAATTGGTTAAATTTAAGAAGGTATGTAATAATTTTCAAATGAAATTAAGCCAAGATATAAATGAAGTAAAAACATCAAATTATATATGGGTGAAGTCAGATAAATCAAAAAATATATATAAAATTAAACCCTCTAATTATCAAGAAATTTTAAAGAGCAAAATTACTAATAATTATAAAATAGACTATATTAATACTATTGAACAAATAAATAAGGATACTTCTAATTTTGCTAGTAGATTGCAAATTGAGGATAGGTTAGGAAAATTTAAAAAGAAAGATGCTTATATTCTAATTAAGGATCATAAACCAAATTTTGAAAATAAATTGCCAACCAGACTGATTAACCCCTCTAAAACAGAGTTAGGTAGGATATCTAAGTTTATTATCCAAAATATTGTCAATAGTGTAAAAAAGGCTAACCATTGCAATCTTTGGGAGAATTCTTATGAGACCATTGAATGGTTTAGAAGGATAAAAAATAAGAGTAAAGCTACTTTTATACAATTTGACATCATCGATTTCTATCCTTCCATAACAAAAAATATTTTAATAGATAGCATTAACTATGCCCGTAAATATATAGATATAACTGTTGAACAATACGAAATAATATTAGCGTGTAGGAAAACTGTTTTAAAAAATAACGATTCAACTTGGGTAAAAAATGGATTAGATAATTTTGACGTTCCAATGGGGGGGTATGATTCCTCCCAAATAGCAGACCTTGTAGGATTATATATATTAGATATACTCACTAGAATCATTAGTCCTCAACAAGTAGGTATTTATAGGGATGATGGGTTATTATATATCCCAAATAGTAATGGCCCTCTTAGCTCTAGCATACAAAAAAGGATTATAAGGGCCTTTAAGTTTTTGGGATTTAAAATAGAAATCTCATCTAATATTAAAATAGCCAATTTCTTGGATGTCACTTTAGATCTATCTAATAATTCCTATAAACCTTTTATAAAACCCAATCAGAACCCATCGTACATTAATGTTAATTCAAATCACCCTAAAAATATAATCAAGCAAATCCCAAAAGCAGTAAATTTAAGAATAGGTAAGCTATCTGCAAATGAAAAGATTTTCAAAGAGAGTAGTAAAAGATATATAGAAGCCCTTAAAAATAGTGGTTTTAATGAGGATTTTAGGTATTTAAAACAAAATATAACAACTGAATTTACTAAAGAAAATAATAATTATGTTCAAAAAAATAGAAAAAGGAAAATTATATGGTTTAACCCCCCTTTTTGTAAACTAGCCAATATAGATGTAGGTAAATATTTTTTGAGACTGATAGATAAACATTTTAAACAAGATAATATATTGCATAAAATATTTAATAGGAAAACCTTGAAAATAAGTTATTCTTGCACTAATAATATTTCTCAAATAATAAATAGCCATAATAATAAATTAATTAATAAATTTCATAACCAAGTAAATAATAATAACATTAATAGTAAAAAAATAGAATGTAATTGTAAATCTCAAAGTGATTGTCCAATGAATGGTTTGTGTAGTTTAGATAATGTAGTATACCAAGCTATTATTTATCCAAAAGAGGACATAAGTGATAAGAAATATTATATTGGCGTTTCTTCTACTAATTTCAAGATTAGATATGGAAATCATAAATATTCCTTTTCCCATGAGCATCAAAAAAATCAAACTGCTCTATCAAAACATTATTGGGGATTAAAAAATAAAGGGTTAACCCCTGACATTCAATGGTCCATATTGAAAAGATCTAGTACCCCAAAATCTTTCGATAGTAGGTGCAATCTATGTCTTGAAGAAAAGATCCACATTTTGCTTTTTCCTGAGCCAAAAATTTTACTAAATAAGAGAAATGAACTAATAGCCAGGTGTAGACATAGGGCCAAATTTAAACTATAAATAATTAAGTAAAAAAATTTTTTTATAAAGCATAAATTTATTTGAGAATGAGGTTTAATTTTGAGAATAATTATAATAAATTATTAGATAGAAAATTATGAAATAGCATATAATATATATGTACTTAGCATAAAAAATGTGACTGATATTTTGAAATTTTTGAAATTTTAAAATATTTAAGTAAATTAAATATTTGTTTTTGTTTTAATATATCTATTACTGCATCTTTACGTGAGATTATTAATTAAAATTTAAATCTAATTAGAAATATCTGTAATTTAAGTCTATAGAAAAAATTAAAAAAAAAAAATTGTTTTAAAATAAATGTACTACATTGCCAACCGTAAATTTAAATTTAAAACGGAAGTGGGCTTAATGAAGAGATAACTCTTCACCCCTCTTCTATCCCCTCTCACTTTTCTATCCCCTCCCACTCTCATGTGTCTACTCCAGTTTTTTTATCTAATTGATCTGATGAAGTCCTGTTAATTTTTTTTCGTGTTTTTGAAAATTTCAAAAATGCGTAACAGGATTGAAATAAATTTATAATCCTTTGTGATTGGTTTCGTTGTTTTTTCTTAATGAAAATATTGCTCTGTATAATTGATACATTGAGCTCTTTACCAGGAAGATCTAAATATTCACGAATATTTTCTTGTCCTGATGGAATTACTCCTAACTCCGGTTTAACTGGACTAAGTATTCTCTTTTTGCTCCTGAATGGTTGAGCTCTCTTTTGGAAAATTTCAATTTAAAAATCATCCGAAACCCTGCCAATTCAGAAATGGATAAATACACTCCGGAATATTCACTGAAAAATATCCCTTTTCCATCTTACCATGTTTTTCAATTGGCTTTGACAGAGAAAATTGTGGATTTCGTCAAAAGATTGCGGTGGAAGGCCTTTTTCTACTTGGATTCATGTAAAAATACTGACGATGTCAAGAAAAACGTTTATAACCTCAAATCTCCAAATACTCCTCCAAATAACAGACTACTAGACTCGTTTGAAACGGACTTATTTAAATTAATTAAATTGGTTAAATTTAAGAAGGTATGTAATAATTTTCAAATGAAATTAAGCCAAGATATAAATGAAGTAAAAACATCAAATTATATATGGGTGAAGTCAGATAAATCAAAAAATATATATAAAATTAAACCCTCTAATTATCAAGAAATTTTAAAGAGCAAAATTACTAATAATTATAAAATAGACTATATTAATACTATTGAACAAATAAATAAGGATACTTCTAATTTTGCTAGTAGATTGCAAATTGAGGATAGGTTAGGAAAATTTAAAAAGAAAGATGCTTATATTCTAATTAAGGATCATAAACCAAATTTTGAAAATAAATTGCCAACCAGACTGATTAACCCCTCTAAAACAGAGTTAGGTAGGATATCTAAGTTTATTATCCAAAATATTGTCAATAGTGTAAAAAAGGCTAACCATTGCAATCTTTGGGAGAATTCTTATGAGACCATTGAATGGTTTAGAAGGATAAAAAATAAGAGTAAAGCTACTTTTATACAATTTGACATCATCGATTTCTATCCTTCCATAACAAAAAATATTTTAATAGATAGCATTAACTATGCCCGTAAATATATAGATATAACTGTTGAACAATACGAAATAATATTAGCGTGTAGGAAAACTGTTTTAAAAAATAACGATTCAACTTGGGTAAAAAATGGATTAGATAATTTTGACGTTCCAATGGGGGGGTATGATTCCTCCCAAATAGCAGACCTTGTAGGATTATATATATTAGATATACTCACTAGAATCATTAGTCCTCAACAAGTAGGTATTTATAGGGATGATGGGTTATTATATATCCCAAATAGTAATGGCCCTCTTAGCTCTAGCATACAAAAAAGGATTATAAGGGCCTTTAAGTTTTTGGGATTTAAAATAGAAATCTCATCTAATATTAAAATAGCCAATTTCTTGGATGTCACTTTAGATCTATCTAATAATTCCTATAAACCTTTTATAAAACCCAATCAGAACCCATCGTACATTAATGTTAATTCAAATCACCCTAAAAATATAATCAAGCAAATCCCAAAAGCAGTAAATTTAAGAATAGGTAAGCTATCTGCAAATGAAAAGATTTTCAAAGAGAGTAGTAAAAGATATATAGAAGCCCTTAAAAATAGTGGTTTTAATGAGGATTTTAGGTATTTAAAACAAAATATAACAACTGAATTTACTAAAGAAAATAATAATTATGTTCAAAAAAATAGAAAAAGGAAAATTATATGGTTTAACCCCCCTTTTTGTAAACTAGCCAATATAGATGTAGGTAAATATTTTTTGAGACTGATAGATAAACATTTTAAACAAGATAATATATTGCATAAAATATTTAATAGGAAAACCTTGAAAATAAGTTATTCTTGCACTAATAATATTTCTCAAATAATAAATAGCCATAATAATAAATTAATTAATAAATTTCATAACCAAGTAAATAATAATAACATTAATAGTAAAAAAATAGAATGTAATTGTAAATCTCAAAGTGATTGTCCAATGAATGGTTTGTGTAGTTTAGATAATGTAGTATACCAAGCTATTATTTATCCAAAAGAGGACATAAGTGATAAGAAATATTATATTGGCGTTTCTTCTACTAATTTCAAGATTAGATATGGAAATCATAAATATTCCTTTTCCCATGAGCATCAAAAAAATCAAACTGCTCTATCAAAACATTATTGGGGATTAAAAAATAAAGGGTTAACCCCTGACATTCAATGGTCCATATTGAAAAGATCTAGTACCCCAAAATCTTTCGATAGTAGGTGCAATCTATGTCTTGAAGAAAAGATCCACATTTTGCTTTTTCCTGAGCCAAAAATTTTACTAAATAAGAGAAATGAACTAATAGCCAGGTGTAGACATAGGGCCAAATTTAAACTATAAATAATTAAGTAAAAAAATTTTTTTATAAAGCATAAATTTATTTGAGAATGAGGTTTAATTTTGAGAATAATTATAATAAATTATTAGATAGAAAATTATGAAATAGCATATAATATATATGTACTTAGCATAAAAAATGTGACTGATATTTTGAAATTTTTGAAATTTTAAAATATTTAAGTAAATTAAATATTTGTTTTTGTTTTAATATATCTATTACTGCATCTTTACGTGAGATTATTAATTAAAATTTAAATCTAATTAGAAATATCTGTAATTTAAGTCTATAGAAAAAATTTAAAAAAAAAAAATTGTTTTAAAATAAATGTACTACATTGCCAACCGTAAATTTAAATTTAAAACGGAAGTGGGCTTAATGAAGAGATAACTCTTCACCCCTCTTCTATCCCCTCTCACTTTTCTATCCCCTCCCACTCTCATGTGTCTACTCCAGTTTTTTTATCTAATTGATCTGATGAAGTCCTGTTAATTTTTTTTCGTGTTTTTGAAAATTTCAAAAATGCGTAACAGGATTGAAATAAATTTATAATCCTTTGTGATTGGTTTCGTTGTTTTTTCTTAATGTATATATATATATATATATATATAGGTAGGTGAACATTGTCGAGGGTAACCAGAAGGCTCCCTTTTTGATAGCTACAACACCAAGGTGTAGGGGAGGGGGCTACTCCTTTCCCGGGATTTCTCCACTTTACCCTTGATCCATACCTTATAATGCTGAGTGTTAAGCAAGGAGGCATCAAGTACCATTTTTAAAGTCTTTGGTATAACTCGACCTGGAGATTGAACCCAGGTTTCCCGGGTCATTGGCGAACACTCTAACCATTTTGCCAATGTCCAGTATATATATATATATATATGTATATATATATATATATATATAAAAATCAACTAATTTCTGTCCAAAAAAAAATAGGCTCAAGAAGCTCTAATATTTGTATTTGTATTTTTGCATTTATTGAACGATCCACTTATTTCTGCATGTTTTAAAATTTCTTGAGATACTTTGGAGATGACAATATCTGACTTGTAGTAAAAAATTTGAAGGATGAAGACTTAAAATAATCTAAGAAATCTTTTCCCTCCAAAAATGTTTAAAATACATTTTTAACCAGTTAGAATCATAGATAAATCATCAACATCTTTTTTATCTAATTTCAAGGTTTCCTCATCTCATAAATAAGAGAACAAATAAATACTTCTTTAGTCGGTATGGATTTATTCTGTATCTACTCAACTACTTTTTGGTTTATTTCTTTTGCATGAAACTCTTCATTCTTTTTCTTTAAAGAATGCATTGATTTCAATATCACTTAATTCAAATTGAATGATTATGTTTGTTTACATTTTCATCGCATTAAAAATATTCATACTACTATTTCATGTCTCCTGCAGACGAGAAAAATTTCTATTGCAGCCATATACATGCATAAATAAATTTTTCTTTCTACATAGTGACACTCTCATTCAAGATCTATGACATAGATAAAATTTATCAACTGAGATTTAGACCACACAAACTACTACATTGAATGTATCATCTGTTTTTCTTATCATGTAAGTATTTATACAAAGACTAATATCTTGTTACCAGAAAAGACTTTGGAACTCCTGTTTTTCAAACTTTTCACTCATTTCAAAGAAATAAAATTTATCAATTTGCAGTGTTTTTATTCAATCATTTACACACTTGTTCTCTACATACATAAAGATATATAATTATCTCTTCATATATGTATATATATATATATATATAAAACTATCTCTTTATATATATATATATATATATATATATAAAAACTATCTTTTTATATATATAGTTTTATATATATATATATATATAAAACTATCTCTTTAAATATATATATAAAAAACTATCTCTCTCTCTCTCTCTATATATATATAAAACTATCTCTTTATATATATATATATATATATATATATATATATATAAAAAAAAACTACCTCTTCATATATATATATATATATATATATATATATATATATATACATACATACATATATATACATACACATGAGGTGCATATGATAAGTTTCCAGATTTTTTCATATGCCCACTTTTATTGATAGTACACACATGAAACTCTAGTCCCCTTTGAAGTAATCTCCTCCGGCTGCAATACACATGCTGTACAGATACAACAACTTCTGGAAGGCCCCATTGAAGTCCTCTTGTGTGAGCGTGTCAATCACCTTCATCACAGCCTCTTTCATCTCCTCAATTGTCTCATAACGACAGCTTCTGAGCTTAGGGAATTAGCAAAAGTCACAGGGAGCAAGGTCTGGACTATAGGAAGGCCGAGGAACTGTCTTGATGCCCATCTTGTTCAAATAGTCTGTGACAAGGATGGAGTTATGGACTGGTGTATTGTCCTGGTGGAAATGCCACTGACCCGATTTGAAGAGTGCTGCCCTCTTCCCAAGGAATCTCTTCCTGAACTCCCTTAAAGCCTCAACATAGTAACCCTAAGCCTTTGGCCAATCAACTCTGGTGTACTGACTTCCTTACTCCTCCCACACCTCTCATCATTCCTCACAGACTCTGTGCCTTCCTTGAATCTCTTATGCCACTCAAAAACTGATGCTCGATTCATGCAAGATGGTCAAAAAGCAGTCTGAAGCATTCAATACGTTTCTGAGGCCTTTTTCCAAGTTTAAAACAGAATTTTATTGCATATCATTCTTCTAAAGTGACAGATTGTATTTTTGAAATTCACTAGCTATGACAATCAGACTTTAGTAAGGTGTATTCGAATTGCTACTGTAGCTGTTCATTTGAACCTGCAATCACAAAAATTGGTGAGTCATCTTATAAGATGTATAGCAATAACAGTGAGTTTTCAAGAGTCTACAATAATTTTAAATGCCCATATGAAAAAAGTCTGGACACTTATCGCATGCACCCCATATATATATATATATATATATATATATAACTATCTTTTCATATATATATGTATATATATATACACACACATATCTTTGTGCATGTGTGTGTGTGTGTATATATATATATATATATATATATATATATATATATATACATACACACATGAGAAAATAGTTTTCCTTCCATGAATGTATATGCTATATTACCAGTGCATTTTCATCATCTCTTACAGCATGTCAACTATATAAAAACTTTCCAAAAATATTTTTTTCCTAAAAAATAATGATCTAAACTCTACATTAGTTGAAAACAAAAAATTAATAACTCAGAAATATTCCTGCTTGTCTCGTGTCTTTTGTTCATCTTTTAAAATTATTTTTTTTTTTTTACTTAGTTAAGATAGGAACACAATCATCTGTATTCAGAAGAATACCTTGTCACGCAAAGTTTGTTGGTTAGTCATCAAAAATCCCAAGTGATTTTAATCCTGCCTAATCATTCTCTATGTTAGGTTATATAAAGCTTACTAAATATATACCATTTCCTATAAATCTTGAATTTAAAAAAAAAACAACATTGATAATAAATTTTTTGATATCTGCACATTTGGTTGTGAACCATTAACTCCCTGCCAAAATTCTTATTTGGAAGCAATAAGAGAAGTAATTGAACCTTCCATTCCATGGTATCGTGCCGTTAGCACCTGTCCGTAATTGCAATTGTCGAAACCCACTCAGACCTGCATCATTTTTGCATATCTATCTATCCCATAATTCAATGTCAGCTTCACTCTATACCTGATCATGTTGTTTTGGCCATATTGATACAAACTAACACCAGACCTGTCCAGACCTTTATCCAGAAAACTGCTGGCAATTGGGACTCATCATTTACTGTTTTGTATTTATTTATTTTATTTCTTTTTGTTGTATTTTTCTTTTGGCTATTTATTTCAGCTGACCAAGATCCAGGCAAGCAAGCAGGCAGCTTCGTACAAACCTTCTTCCGGTCCACTTGAGAAAATAATGATGTCCAGTAACTTATTACATGTTGTACCAAATATGCTACAAGGAATTGGCAGGAGAACATGCACTTGGAGAATGCAGAAGAAATAATTTTGTGAAAAATGAATTACTGTTGCCAATATGGAATGTAACAGTTTTTGGGAGTGGTTGGGGATTGGCAGCAGGGAGTAAATTGGACAAAAAAAAAAAAAAAAAAAAAAAAAAAAAAAGAAAAAAGAGCTTCAGTATTAAACAATATCAGTGATAAAACAAAAATGGATAAAACAAAGCTCTTTATATAAAAATCTAAAATTTAAATAAATGTTAAGATAATGGCAAACCTGCTAATTGAAATAAAAATGAGTTAAAAAAGATGTAATAGTTTATTTTGGTTATGGTTATTTGGTCCAATGACATATCAACCCTTGTGGGTTATTTAATACCAAATCCTGTTTTTATATATGTGGGTGTGTATATGTATCTATTTGGTTTAATGACATATCGAACTTTGTGGAGTATTTAATGCTAAATTTAAACTTTCAGTTTAAAGAAGTAATGTTTGCTTCCTTAAATGAAAATTCAATATCAATTTTAATCAAAATAATGCTCAGAATTATGATGTAGTTTGTGTTTTATGTCTTATAAACCCTTGTGGGTTATTTAATGCCAAATCTTGTTTATATTACTATTCTCTTACAAATCATTATATATAGTTTGTGAATAGTTTTTAGGTAATATTTAACAAACCAGAGTTCATTTGTGTGTTTATAGTGAACTGGTAATACGGAAATACATTTTACTCTTATTTCTATTCAATATTAATCATTTGTTTGTACCCAACTGAATAGTTTCAAATAGATTAAATGACTGAGTCATTCTTTTTGACCGATAAAGATCCTAACAGGTACTACCACTCTGGGTCAGGATAGATATAGGAGTAATGGCAATGAAGGGGTACTCCACATTACCCTAAGCTCCAAGACTGGAGCTTCACCATCTGGGGATGTATTTGTTTGTTTGTGTCTTACGGCATACCAACCTTTGTAGGTTATTTAATGACAAATCCATTTTATACAAATAAACTATTATATTTCAAACAATTCAGTTTAGCCTAAGTTTGTCAAAAACATTTCTATTTCAAGCTATTCAGTTTAGTCAAATAGTTCTATTTCAAATAATTCAGTTTAGCCTAAATACAGTTTCAATGTCAAAAACAGTTCTTTTTCAAACAATTCAGTTTAGCAGCCAAAAACAGTTCCATTTCAAGCAATTCAGTTTAGCATAAGTAAGCAGTTTAAATGTCAAAACAGTCCAATTTCAATTTGACCCATAGATAGGAACCTATTAAGTGCTACCAGTCTGGGCCAGAGCGGACCTGGGAGCAATGGCAATGAAGGGGTACTCTGCATTCTCCTAAGCTCCAGCATTTCTAGAACCTGATCAGATTATTTAGTGTTATATCCTGGACACACTTTGGTGGAGTAGGGTGGGGTCTTACTCCTCTACAGAGAAGCTACAAGGCAAACTGGTGATTTAGTGTCATATCCAGCATATTACAAAATTGCAGTCAGCATATTCTACCGCACCCCCAGCTGATATGGCACTGGAAAATTGTAGGAAATGGAATTGCAGATCTGAGTTCAAATCCTAGATGAGACTGCTAGTATTTCCCTTTAATGCTTATGCTCTTGGGAAAGGCATGATTCCATCAGTTGTCCTTGCTATGAGTAAATAGGACAGACTGGGTTCTTTTGCCTTGGTTAGGTAACTAGTCTATGAAAAGGAAAACTCTGAACTGAAGTTATCTTTACTTCACTTAAAGACTAACCTTGTCCATAGCAAGGGAATTAAGTAAATACATTCATGCGATTATATATCATTTTAAAAATATTTCTTCACAAACACACACATATATATATAATGAAATGTCCAATTAAATTAAGTGCAACTCTTTGTATTTTTTGAGAGTACCTTGCCATTGTATCTTGAGTGATTACACATAGGCTGGTGAAAAGTTCTTGTCTCAACTAAGAAAGGAAAGACTTAGAATCATGAAATGTGAATGCTATTTTACATATTTCCATCTTGGACAACTGCTAATAGGTACTACCTTAACAATGTGAGTCACTTAATATTTCCCAAATGTTATTGCTTAATTCGATTTTTGGCCATAGAAGTTAGGCCTTTATTAAAGTCACCTAAATTCTGCTTCTTTCCAATAACTGTAACATTCAAAACCTCTAAATTAAATCTCTTGCTTTAGTTATATAACTAAAATAATTCTGTGACCATGTGTCTGACATTTCCTTTTCTAATATGAACAACCTTATCTCATTTTTCTCTTTTCATTTCTGCCAACTTTCTTTGAGACACCAGCAACTCTACAAGATTCAGTGAGTGTGTGTGTGTATATATATATATATATATATATGTCATCCACAGACAGACTGTTTCATTGTATCACAACTCTTCAGTGTGGCTAAACACATAGGAAGCATGAAGCAGGGATTGAAACCCTCCCAACTTTACGTTAGACTTATTATCAGACTGCTCGGCCAACAAGTGTACCACGTCAGCAAAGAAATTATAAGGTATTGAGTAGCAGCACTCGTTTGTTCACATTTCATACCTTACCGGATACCAGAGTACTCAATTCATTTGAAGAGCTTTGCATTATAGACAGGTGCTCATGGTGTAATGGTTATCATTGTAAAAAATGGACATGGGGAACCAAGTTCAAATCCTGGAGGTAGAAGGCTTTCTGAATTTCACATAATGCTAATACTTTTGGGAAAGGTATGCTTCCAGTTATTCTTTCTTCAACTATGAATAAATAGTAGAGCAGACTTGGCTCTTTAACCTTAGGACAGCAACTAATCTAGAAGAAGGAAAACTGACTTCTAACCTGTTAAACTGCTTAAAAATTAACCTTGTGTCACCTCCTGCTTGCGCAGAGGGTTTCAGTAAGTATATATATATATATATATATATACTTGTGTGTATGCGCGTGTGTGTATATATATATATATTGTATGTCAGTATATATATATATATATATATATATATGTCATCCACAGACAGACTGTTTCATTGTATCACAACTCATGAGTCTAGCTAGATTTGTGAGATGCCTCAAGCTGGGATTGAAACCAAGCTGAATTTATACCAGTCAGCTTAACACAGACCTATCACTAACCTCAGTTAAAATGAAGGAATTTAACATATATGTATTATTTTTCTTTTGTTTACATATACACTTAACGGCTACTGGAGTGCTCAATTCACTACAAGAGTTTTGCCTTATGCGAGTGGCAACCAGTCGTTTCTTACAAGAGTGCTCCCTAGTGGGAGCATATATCTATATATATATATATATATATATACACACACACTCATATTGCATTATATACATAGGAATTGTTTAACTCTTATTTTCAAGTGTTAAGGACTTCATATCATTTTTAATTATTTTCATTTATTTCCATATGGATTTATATATGAACTACAGAATGCTAGGAATCTTATCTGAGGTTTTTTATAAGATTATTCTTACATACCAAAGATTTAACTCTTTGAGCTTATTACACCAATATACCAGTGGTACTTTTATTTTCCCCTCACACTAACACTGGTTTACCAGTGCAGAGCTCAGGGCTCAAAGAATTAAGCCAATACAATATTCTGAATACAGTGGTTATATTTTGCAGGTATTTAAGGCAGAGAATCTCCCCATACACAGAAGCATTATGAGACCCTGTGAAGAATATATTAAAAAGAAAATAGATTCAAAGTTTAAGAAATAAGTTATATAGAGGTAGGTCATGAGAGTCTGAAATCTTGTGTGTTACAAAGAACTGCTGTTCCAAAATCTATGAAAACTGATGATTGGAAAGTCTTGTGAATTGACACTCGCTCATCTAGATTGCTTCTGAACGTTTTATAAATTTTTTTAGTTGTGTTTATTCTGAATTACACAAGAGTTGAAAGTAATAATATCAACAATGAAAATGACAATGCTGTTGAAAAGTTTGCACCTAAGTTTTGCTGTGGAATATTATTTTCCACAAGAGACTAAGAAAAAGATGTTTGTTTGGGTCGAAACAAAGATATTGTCTCAAATGCCCAATCAACAGAACAAATATAACCTAACTTGACATCTACTCAAGAAATGTAAAAGGAGATTCAAAATCTACAAGAAAAAGGAAAACGATATCTCATAAAGAAGAAATAAGAACATGGGTATCGTATATATTTCTTCTATTCATCCACATAATATCACTAAGTACAAAAAAAGAACACACACTCACACATGTCAATTCTTGCAATAAATCTTGACTACTGACAATAGCTTTTTTCTTCATTTTCAATGAATTTCTGTAGGAAAAATATTTCTAATACATTTCTGTAGTAAAATAAGCAATGTGTTTTACATGATTCATGAAATAATCCTATTTTGTCATCACTTGTATTAATTCTTGACCTCATAATTGAATAAGGGTCAGGTTATCTACTCTTAATATTCCTTATGACTTTCTGTAAATAAAAAGAACACTGCACTTGTTTTAAAAAGTTGTCCTCAAATTTTTTGCCATGTTGATTGGGTTAAAGTATCCTGCTTGGAATATATTAAGATGAATACCTGCACTTAAAAAACTAAGTCTTGTTTTTATGTCGAATTAGGTTCATAAATTCCCTACACAATCATTTATTTTTTGCAGACTTTTTCTAACTATTTGACTTCATTATAATATATAATTTTTGTGTAGGGATTGTACTTACCTTTGGATTTCTTCATATATTTTTGGTTACTGGGCTTCAGTGATGTAGAATTGGATAAAATACTTAATATCTGTTTTAGCTGTACAATGATCTACCTCAGATAATAAAATTTTGTTATCATTGGTTTAGAAAAAAATTAGCAAAAACATAATTGGTAGGTTTGATTGATGGGTTAATCTTAATGGCATGTCAACCCATCTAGAATTATTTCATGCTTGAGGTTAGGGAATTCCTTTATTTATAAATTTATATTTGCATTTTTTGTGTTGATGTTTAAGAGTTTTGTACACAAATATTCTCATCTAATACATAATTCTTTCACAATTATATGGTTTCCAATAATAATAATCCTGAGTAAACAATTACAGCTTCAAGTAACTATTCTTAATACAAATAATTTACAGTTATATAGTTTCAAGTATTCCTATTTAATTCGAATAATTTTACACAAATCCATTTGACCCATTGATGGGGCCACAACAGATACCGCTATGATACATCAGATGAGACCTGGGAGTAATGGCAATGAAATAGTATTCTACACTTTCCAGATTACCAGAACTGCTTGGATGCAGCTTCATGTCATACCCAGGACACCCCTTTTTTTTGTTGGGAGGAGGGGTGGAAATCTGTTGGGATCTACTTAATAATCTCATTAAAATCTGAGTAGCATAAAACTAAATTCAGCTGATTGGAGTTATGAAATGATAATTTAAATTGTATTAAATTATTAAAAGGATGAGACCAAGCTTTCTTAAAATAGTTCATTCTCTGACTGAAGAGATCTAGATCTTCACTCATTTAGTCAATTTCAGTATTGCCAGGTATTTGTTGGTCTAGGTGTTGTTATTATAAATGGAACATTCAATCATAACCTTTCTGTATTTTGTAAAAATTTTAATCTTGAAATCAAAAACATTTTTAAAAATCATCATGGTATCCAGTGAGACTAAAAAAAATGTCAGTAATATTCAATTTGTTTAGATTTTATGACATATCAACCTTTGTTGATTATTTAATGCCAAATCCATTTTTATTCAAATAAACAGTTCTATTTCAAACAATTCAGTTTAGCATAAGTACACAGGTAAGGGTAAAAAAGAACTAAACTATCAGGTGCTACCACTCCAGGCCAGATTGGACCTGGGAGCAATGGCAATGAAGGGGTACTCTGCATTACCCAAAGATCCAGCATTACTGGAACCACACCATCAGATTGTTTAGTATCAAACCACTCTGCAGAGAAACCATCGGTGTATTCTACAGCTCCAGCAAGCTAAGCAATCAGTTTATTTGTGGGTGAATGGAAATTAATTTTGGTTACAAGGTGGGTATCAAGTAGAAAGTTTGAGAAGCCCTAGACAAGAGAAAAAAAAACCCAACTGATATGCTATAAGAGAAAAGAAAATGGACCATTTCTATCATTGTATTAATAATATTTTCATGGAAGTATATAAATAAGTGTTGTGAGATAATAAATACACAGCAAATATTTTAACATAATGACCTTCCTTTTGAATATACTTTATTATTAATCACTTATCTCAAACATTTTACAAATCAAAGTTTCAACTAATGACTAAGTCAGTCAGCATAGTTATTAATCTATTCTGATATAATATCATTAAAAGTCCCAGATCCACTCTGGTGCGGAGTGGTAGCACCTAATAGTTTAATTCTATTTAACCCATAGATCGGACCCTGTGTACTTATGCTAAACTGAATTGCTTGAAAAAGAACTGTCTTGATGTTTAAACTGTATGGGAGGATTTGCCAATTTAGAACATCATAATAAATACAATTATAGATGTTAAAGGTTTGAGACTTGCTGAGGTCTAAGTTTAAGTCTGATGACTTTGGTGTAATTATATTAATAATGTAGATTGCTTTATTTATAAACAACAAATGTTCATTATCAGTGATGTAGCTTAGCTTAGTTTAGATAGAGTAGTCACAGGATTAATGGTGTTGTACATTCTGTGTATATTCTATCCCAACATATATATATATATATATATATATATATATATCTAAAGGCATGCAGGCAATGCAGTTTCACTTGTCTACCCCATCATCCCTCCCTATCAGCAATCACTCTTGTGAAGTCTCCTAGTGGGCATCCAATGTATATACTGAATTGATGAATCTAAGGTATTGCTGGTTGGTCAATACTGGTGTGTCCTTATGTAGGAGTCCATATGGAGGCTGTCACTAATGGATTTGTTTTTGCTTCATTTTTAGTGCACAGCAGGTTTTGCTTGTCTTACTTGGATAGTTTATGGAGATGGGTGGGGGTAAATAGCCATATAGTACATAAATATATAAGAGGTATACTTATTTCTGGACTGGGGCATACTCATATTTTTGTTTACATGTTTTTGTTTCAATGTTGAAGAGTTTGGTAATAAATAATACCTAATAATATCCATTTTGATTGTATAATATTTTACTAGAAATAATGAACTCCTGTTATTTTTGGTTCAGAAGAAAATAACTTTTAATAAAAAATTGTTGATTGTGTACATATTTATGGCAAAACTATATGTGCATTCATAGACACCTGTACACCTTGCCAACAAACATGAAAATGTACAATATGAGTAAAACTAGGTTTAGAGAACTAATCCTACAAGTAGAGAAATTTTTCTTGTTATGAATAATTCATTGTCCAGTTCTTGTATGGCTTTGAATAATAACTATGATATTTGTATTGTTAAGTGAGAAACATGCTGTGCAATCATTTTCAGAGGCGATAATGATACAAGTTGACTTGGGTGGATGTGGAGGATGGTTGGTTTTATGAATTTTGATTATTTTATGAGAGTGTCTTTGCACACAATATTTCTGATTCTTCCATCCTTTGTAGACATGTAGAGATCTTTTTCAAAAATTACTTGTCAACAGCCAATATATAGCTGGCCATGTAAAAAAAAATAATCCAGCCATGTACATCCCACTATGTATGAGTTCAAAAAACATTATGAACTTCATATCAAAATATCTATCTCATTATATTTTTTTGTCTGAATTGCTAAGTAAACTAGTTGAGAGTTATCATATGCCTTGAGGTTAGGGAATCATATTCATTATATTTTCATATTTAAATTTTTGTTTTTTTAAGATTTATTTTTGCATAGTCTCATTGAATACAAATGATTTTTAAACATATCCACTTGACCCATTAATGAGATCCTAACAAGTACTATCATTCAGGGCCAGAATGGACCTGAGAGTAATGGCAATAAAAAAGAGTACACCCCCAAGGTCCCAAAACTGGAGCCTGAGCTTCAGACGCAGCTTAGGATAATACTTTTTTTGTGAGGGAAGGTCTTGCCCATCTGCAGGGGATATAGTCAGAATATTCTAAGCCCTGCTGACAGTGCAAGAAATGACTGCGGAGGTCCATCTTGAACAGTCTATAATTATGTCCTAGATGTAAAAAAAAACAAAAAAAAACCCAGACATCCGATGCCAATGACTTTCTGCTTGTCAGAACCTCGGACAGACAGACACAAAGTTTGACATAATATTATAGATTAACTTTAGAGGTGGAATCAATTATTTGGCCAATTTTTCACCATCTTTCTTATTAGATTTTTATTATTATTTTTCATAATGTCATTGCGTGAAAACTTAGTCACCATTTCCCATCCATCTTATTTCCTCCTGATTTCACGTCTTTCTTTCTATCTCATCTTCCCTTGATTTTTCTTTCTGTTTCTAATTCTTTCAATTTCTCTCCTTCCCAAACTTGCCAATCTCAGAAAACTCATATTAATTAGATGAATTTAAGATTTTATTACATTTATCAAAATGATGGTGATAAAACCTTTGTTCAACATTTGTCAATAGTGTCAGGCCATCAGGCAGCTCAACTAAGCAGACGTCAGATGTCAATAATGAAAAGCGACTTTGGTTAAAATTATTGTAAATATTAATAGGAATAATCACAGGGTCTTTAAAATCCGTGTTCTAATATTTTCAATCATTAAAATAGTTATGAAGTGATAGAGATATCCTTTGTACACTAACCTGATGATTGATTGAGATCCCTCATCCAACCAAAGGGTGAATTAACAGTGTTTATGATCGAGTAATTGACTGAGAGTTCAAACTGAATTTTCAGTAAGAAATTTTTCAGTCTTGATAGTTTTATAAACATTGAAACCACTCATTTTATTTTTCCAGTTTCTGGATTTTGATTTGAAGATAAAAGAAAGCTCAGTTTTAATCCTAATAATCTATCAATACGATATTGCCAACAATTAAGAAAATATTGGAAAAGATAAAGGAAAGAATGAGAAAATGGCAAAGAGTAAAACAAAAGGAAATTCATTATGAAAAAGTGTTGATTGTCAGTATGGGTTCAGCAAGTTTAAAATGTGTCTAGAACAGATGTTTGATTAAGTTCTTTAGTTTAACAGTATATCAACCTTTATAGGTTATTTAATGGTTTGGTTTCTTTGTTTAATGGCATATCAACCTTTGCAGGTTATTTAGTGCCAAAGCTATTCTCCGAGAAGAACAGTAGTGATACTATTTAACCCACAGCTTGCAGGATAAGGGGGTTCATACCTTTCCCAAGGGTATTTGCCCGAAAGTGAACGTAATAGCACAGTTGGAGTACAAACTCATGTACTACGGTTCCACAGTCCATCGCTTTAACCATTACACCATGAGGACACCCCGATTATTTAATGCCAAATCTTATTCATACATTATTTTTAAGAGAATAGTTAGTTGGTAACATTATTTTTTAAATGAGCGAGAGCTTGTTTGCTTGCACCCAGTTGAATAGTTTCAAGAAGTGAAAAAATGATTAAATAATTCTATTCAACCCATAAATTACCACTCCGAGTCAAGGTGGATCTGGGAGTTACAGCAATGAAAGGGTTCTCAACATTTCCCCAAAGCTCCAGGACTAGAGCTTCACCATCAGATGGTTTAGTGTCAAATATAGGGCACTTGTTCGCAGGGAGTTCTTTTTTCTCACTAGAGATGAAGTTGGCATATTCTACTGCCCAAGCTGACAGGGCTAAAATCTAGAACAGAACTAAATACTAGAAATGAACTAAAGTGATAATGATAAACAATATTCTTTTTTGGAGGTACAACTTAAGAATGCATCCCTAATAATTTTAATAAAAATTTAACGAGATATATGAATATGTAACAATCCAAAAAATAAGTACACACCTTATAAATATGTCCGGACATTGGCCTAGTGGTTTGAGTGTTCGCCAATGGCCCGGGAGACCTAGGTTCAATCCCAGGTCGAGTCATACCAAAGACTCAAAAAATGCTACTTGATGCCTCCTTGCTTGACACTCAGCATTATAAGGTACGGATCAAGGGTAAAGTGGAGCAATCCAGGGAAAGGAGTAGTGCCCTCCCATACACCTTGGTGTAGTAGCTATCAAAAAGGGAGACTATGGTCGCCAACTTTACTTTTTTACTTATAAATATATATTCATGAAATTTTATTTTTGGTTAATTAGCTTTAATTCCGTAGAGTTTGGTTATAAATAATATGTAATGTTTTGACTGTATAATGTTCCATGAAAAATAATACTATCTCAGTATTAGGAAAAAATATTGGTATTATAAGTTCTTTAATTAGTTTTTTTTTTTTAATAAACGAATTGGTAGGAAGTGTACTTTAAGGCAATTCTGTATTTTAGATCCCATCAAAGACCAATAAATGAGAACTTTTTAAATGTAATATTCATACCAATCTGTGTGTCAGCATTATTTTTGGAAAAGCTTCATATAAATAATTAAAGAGAAGTTAAAAATCTTCCCTTCAAGTTCTTCTAATGGATATCTGGGTATCAATTTGGTCATCTAATCCTGGGCTTTGTTTTAAGAAACAAGATACTACACTTAAAATGACTAAATCAGTTTTTGTCAGATATTGTTTACTTTACTTCTCTTACAATATTTTCCTAACAACTACTATGGCTTTGGGACAGTTTAAAATAAGGCATCAAAATTGCCAAAATCTCACCTATTGTATAATATCTGAAACCAAAGATGCAGATGATGTTTGTTTGGGTTTTATGGCATATCAACCATTTTAGGTTTATTTAATGCCAAATCTATTTTTATACAAATAAGGAGTTCTATTTTGAGCAATTCAGTTTAGCATAAGTACAGTTTCAAAATCAAGAACAGTTCTACTTCAAGCAATTCAGTTTAGCATAAGTAAACAGTTTAGTTCTATTTGGCCCATAAATAGGACTATCAGGTTCTACCACTTCAAGCCAGAGTAGACCTGGGAGCGACAACAATGAAGGGGTACTCCATATTTCCCAAAGATCCAGCATTATTAGAGCCCCACCATCAGATGGTTTAGTTTCATATCCAGGATACTTGTTGCAGGTAGGGTGGGTCTTACCTCTCTGCAGACATGCAGTCGATGTATTCTACAGCTCCAGCTGACTGGACAACAATGCTGATAAATAGGATTGAAATAAAATGGAAATGTGTGTGGTGTAATGGTTATTGTTGAAGGAGATGGACTCAGCAAGATTGAATCCTGGATGAGATTCTGCTTTACTTTGGGCTAAGGCTCTTGGAAAAGGTATGAATTCATCTGTTCTCTTTCTAGATATGGATAAATAGACAAGGCTCTCTAACCTCAGGACGGCAATTGGTCTAGGATCAGGTAAATTCTGAATTCAAAGCAGCAGTGAAAAAAAATTACATTTGTGGAGCGGTTGGGTGAATACACAAGGAGTAGGATCCAAAGGCTCCCTTTTCAATTGCTACAACACCTAAGAGTAGCAAAGGGTGCTACTACTTTCCCTGGATTAGTCCACTTATCCTTGATCCATACCTTTTAATATTGAATGTTGAGCAAGGAGGCATCAAGTATCATTTTTTTGAGTTTTTGCTGGGATTGAAACACAGTCTTCCGGCCAATTGGCTAACACTAACCATTATGCCAATGGGCTAGCATGGTAAATACACACTGGTCATAATATAGTTTAGTAAATGACAACTGTAACATGTTTAAAAGGTTACATAAAAATTCATAAGCGAGAAAAATGAACATTAATCAGCATTTTAACCCTTGACTTTCTATTGGATGAGAAATGCACTGAAAGTTCCCAAAGAGCACCCTTAAATTTTTGGATAGAGAAATTTTTCTGCTAAAAAATACAGGAGAGCAGATGATGAATCCAAGAAATGGATTTGATGGAAGGCTTTCAATTAATCATTGTCACAATCCAAGACTCAAATAAGTACAGATTAAATAGTTGTTTGGGTTTTTTTTATACAATTTCTAAGTTTTGTATTAAGTATTTATGCATTTTGATAACATCAAAGAAGTTTAGTTCTTTAGACAGAAAGCATCATTCATCTATAAAATACATTCAACATTCAAGTTCCTTAACTGAAGAATGTTATATAACGATCGATAATTTTTTATTTCTAATTTTTGGAACTTCAAGAATCTTAGATTTTCTTTCATATTTGTCATTATATCTAAACCAAATGGTATTGCTGTATTGTTTTGATAATTATATGATGTATAACTATAATAAAAATTGATAAAATGTAGGAGAATAGCAAGTATAGGCTATATGGTGATAGAGATGAAACAGTTAATTACATAGGCAAATTCAGAAAACTAGCACAAAAGAAATACAGTACCAAGCACAACTGGTTGGGGAAGATGATCCATTAGGAATAATGCAAGAAATTGAAATTTGACCATACTGACAAATAATATTTGCACAAACTAGAATTTGTCCTTGAAAATGAAAGCTTAAAATTCTCTGGGATTTTCAGATACAAACCAATCCCCACCAATCCAGGCCAAAAGACTGCATGTAGTATTAATTCATAAGAAAAAAAAACTTGTTATCTAGTGGATTTTGTTGTGCCAACAGAATGAAAGTGAAGGAAGAAAAAAAGCTAGACTAATACCTGGACACTGCTTGGGAACTAAAAAAATCATGGAACATTAAGATGACAGTGGTACTAATTGTAGTTGGAGACCTTGGAACAGTCCCCAAGAACTTGAAAAAGAGACTGGGTGGATAGGAGATTAGAGAAAGAATGGAAACCACCCAGACTACAGCCTTATCAAAATCAAATTAGAAAAGTAGTCGAGACAAGAGGAGACTTGCTGTCACACAGAATCAAATGGAAACCAACAGAGCATGCATGAAAAATTTGTAATGAGTATAATAATAGTAACAATACTCATATAGTGTAGTTGTAGGTAGTCTTTAGATGTGTATATCATTGGTTGGTTGTAGCATATCAACCCTCATGGGTTATTTAATGCCAAAACCAGTTTATACAAATATATAAGATTTGTAAATGAATAGATTGTAGGTTTAGATTGATATGCCATAAAACCCAACCAATCTTTGTAGGTTATTCAATGCTAAATCCTGTTTACAAATCATATACATTTAATATATATGCATAAACAGATTTTCTTAATAACATTTTAAATGAGCCTGGGCCTATTTTTGTTTTTTTTTTTTTGGTCCACAGTTAAGTTTTCAAGTATTTCTATTTAGCATGAATAATTCTATTCACTATTAATCATTTGTTTGCTCTCAGTTAAATTGTTGAAAGTATTGCTATGTAACAGTAACAATTTAACATCAGTTATTTGTTTCCATACATATCATGTATATCTATTTGAATGTATTTACATACATATGATGTATATCTATTTGAATGTATTTACATACATATCATGTATATCTATTTGAATGTATTTACATACATATCATGTATATCTATTTGAATGTATTTACATACATATCATGTATATTTGAATGTATTTACATACATATCATGTATATCTATTTGATTGTATTTACATACATATCATGTATATTTGAATGTATTTACATACATATCATGTATATTTGAATGTATTTACATACATATCATGTATATTTGAATGTATTTACATACACATCATGTATATCTATTTGAATGTAAGTGAATTGTTTGTTGGTAATTTCTTTTTTAAATAAGTTAGAACCAATCCTCATGCATGCTAGTATTGCAACTGTTTCTACATAATTAAATGGTTTCAGTTATTGTTATCTAACACAAATAATTTGATTTATGTTTTTAGACCGTGAAATGGTTACAAGTATTGTTATTCAAAACTTATAATTCTATTCAGCACTATTCATTCATTTGTACACAGTCGAATGGTTCCAAGTATTGCTATGTAATACCAACAATTCAATTTGGACATGGTTAAAGAGTTCCAAGTATTGCTATTTAACACCAATAATTCTATTCAACATTACTCATTCATTTGCACACAGTTAAATAGTTCCAAGTATTCCACGTTAATTGTAATATTTACACTCTGTTAAATGGTTCCTGGTATTGATATGTTTCACAAAAAATTCAATTGAACATCAGTTATTTGTTAAACAGTTATTTCTAACAATTCAGTTTAACTGAAGTCATTTGTTTGCACACAATTTCAATGTCAACTAGTTCTATTTAACCCATAGATAGGATCCGATACAGTGCTATCACTCTAGGCCAGAGTGAACCTGGAAGTAATGGCAATGACAGGTTGTTCAGTGTTACCCTAAGCTGCAGCATTACTGGAGTCTCACTATCAGATTGTTTAATGTCATATCTGGGACACTCATCGCGGTTGGGGAGGGCGCCATACCTATGCATTCGGATTATTCTACAATCCCTGTCAACTGTGCTAAGTTTGTCGGTAACATCTTTTAATAAGTCAGAGCTCATTTGTTTGCATACAGTTTAATGGTTTCAAGTACTGCAATCAAACACAAATAATTTTATATTCACACAGTTCATTCAGTTAGTTTATTAACCCTTGATGGTTATTTGATGCCAAATACTGTTTATACATATGATTTTTAAGTAAATAGTCTCTCAGTTAGGTTTGGTTTTATGGCATATCTCCTACTGTAGGTTATTTAATGCCAAATCCATTAATAGACATATAAACAGTTCTATTTCGAACAATTCAGTTTAGCATAAGTACACAGTTTGGTTCTATTTGATCCATTGAACGAACTCCATCAGGTGCTACCACTCCAGTCAAGAGTAGACCTGGGAGGGATCGCAATAAAGGGGTACTCCGTTTTCCCCAAAGATCCAGCATTACTGAAGCCTCTCCATCAGATTGTTTAGTGTCATATTAAGGACACTTTTTGGCTGAGTCTTACCCCTCTGCAGAGATGCAGTTGGTATATTCTACAGCCCCAGCTAACTGGGCCAAAATAGTTTGTCAGTTACATTCTTTCAAACAATCTTGTTTGTTTGCACACAGATGGTTTCAAGATTAATTAATGATTGAAAAGTTCTATTTGACCAAGATATGGTACACTACCACCAGATCCACTCAGACCGGGAGTGTTAATGTCAATGAACAGGTACTTTACATTCCCCAAAGCTTCAGGATTGGAATCTCACAGAACATTCATTTCTTAAACCTCTACAGAAATACAGCTGGCATATTTTACTGTCAACTGGGCTATATGTATATGAAATAAGATTTGGAATAAAAGGTTTGCCTACAGTCAAAATATTTTTGATACACTAATACTTTCTAGAACATGTTTACATGGATTCGGAAAGAAAGAAATGCTTACTGATTTACATCACAACATTTCAATGAAAAGCTTCCGACCATCTTCAGTTGTTAAAATGATATCTATCCAAACTGTGTAACAGACTCAAAAACATTTAAAAAATTTAATCCTTACTGCTTACCTTCCAACACATTAGTTGGAGAAGATAAAGTACAATCTAGCTTTTTCCTTTTATGAAAGTTTGACCACAATCTTCTTCAGTTAAGAAGATGGGCAAACAAAACGTCAGAGGATATTGCTTCACCCTCGTCCTTGGGCTTTTATATAAAATGAAAAAGAAAGAAGGAAAAAAAACATCCAAAAAGTATTACTCAAAACTAGAAAAGATTAAGCATAGCTACTTATGACTGTTTATGATTTTACAAAGGGGATTTTATCTGCAGACTTATAGCAATGGACATTCCCAAAAAGTCCATTATAAAAGATTAGAGAGGGTTCTTAATCCTTACAGTTGGTCTTTGTTAAGAGACTTATTTTTCAATATGATTTAGACCCCCATTAAGTGGATGCTCCATGTTTTCTTTGTGCACTTTTTTTTTAAAGGAATCATCTCTTTTTGGCTCACATCTCCTCCCTTGCAAAACATGGATAATAATGCCGATGTCATCTTTTGAGGTACTTATATTCCTTTTAACTATTTTAGCTCAGAAGTTTAGTTGAGTTACATTTGCAAAAAGAAACTAAAACAGTTCTTGCTCATTTAAACTCATTTTTCTTAATGTGCAGTAATTTCTTGGATATTTGATGATTGATTTAAATGGCATGCCAAACTGCCTAAGGTTATTTTATGCCTAGAAGTTATGGAATCTTGTGAAGGGGTCCATAAGAGAACGTTGCTTATGAGTTTGTCTTTGCTCCTCCAGCAGCACCCTGCATGTCTTACTCATCTTATTTGGATGGTCTTCAAGATGGTGGTTCTCTATAACTAGTGGATAAGTTCACCTACCTGGGAAGCAGTGTCTCATCGACAGAAAATGACCTCAATACGTGACTAGTGAAGGCATGGATAGCTATCGATAGGTTATTGTCATATGAAGTCTGACCTATCCGATGAAATGAAAATGCAAATTTTCCAAGCAGTGATCATGTCCATATCACTGTATGGATGCTGACTAAGCATATAGAGATGTTAATTGTACAAGAATGCTACAAGCTATATTCATTGTATGTCATTATGTAAATCTGACTGTATAAGTGTCTCAGAAAATTGATAATTTGCAAACAGCTTCAAGTAACTTAATACAAATAATTTGCACAATTACATGGTTTCAAGTATTCCTATCAAATACTAATAATTAGCACACAGCTATATGGTTTCACTTCATATCTGGATGGTACTTTGACAGGTGCTACTGCTATTTGTTACAGTAGATCTAGGAGTAATGGCAATGAAGGGTTTGGTTTGTTTTTAGGGCATATCAACCCTTGTAGGTTATTTAATACCAAATCCTCTTATATATATGATTTTTAAGTGAATAATTTGTAGGTAACATTTTAAACAAGCAAGAGGTTATTTGTTTGCACACAGTGAGATGGTTTCAAGCATTCTGTCCAACACCAATAGTTTTACTTACTCAGTTAAAATGGTTGGTATTTATGGCATATCAATCCTTGTAGATAAATTAATGCTAAATCCTGCAAATAAATATTTGTGTATTAAATACATATATGATTTATTTGATTTAATGACATATCAAACCTTGGTGGTTATTTAGTGAAAAATCTGGCTTATACATGCTTTAAGTGGATGGTTTGTAGGTACCTTTTAAAAAGAGATTGGGCTTATCTACTTACACACAGTAAAATGGTTTCAAGTAATGTAGTTATCATATCTTCTAGATTGAGGTCAGCATCACTCTCCACACTTTCTGTACTATAGGATCTATATAGGGATTTTCTCAATCCCTAAGCATTACATTGTTTATTCATTCTTATTGGTGACTGTTCTTGATGTTGAGGGTTCTGTATCAAATTTAGCTGAAGGCAGTTTGAATGTGCTTCCTGGTCTTTGTTCACTTTAGTGTTCATATGCATTTTTCCAGGTTGGTCCATGGGAGTTTGCGGTTTTGTTTGAGTGGTTCTGGCTTTATGGGAGACAAGTTTTTTTAATCAATCTTTCACGGTTTTTGATTGATTAATTGGAGACCTATATAAGCCCTGTTTGGAGACCTATATAAGCCCTATTTTTAGGAGGAGTGGTTTGTGTTTGAGCAATAGATTCTGTGTTTATCCTTGAACTGCCTCATTTCTCTTTATTTGTGACTTCCTTTTGTTGAGTTTGTGCTTGCTGAAATTTGATCGAGTGTAAATCTTTCAGGTGCTTCTAAAATTTTGGTCAATCATTTTGTTCCACCTGGATCAGCTTCTCCACCAGAAATCTCTAGGTTGCTTTGTCTGATTGGATCGACCATCCATGCAACTGAGACCTAAGTGTTCTCTCCCATATAGGACCCTACTATTTTCCAAGCTTCCAAAAAGGTCACATTTCTCTTGTGCTTCACCTCTTATATTTTTCTCGTTTTTATAAATGTCACAAGATCATGAATAAGCCGAATGGTCTTTTCAGCTGTTTGGACATTCAATTTTCTTTGAGCAATCTTTCTCCGTGTAGTCAGGGTACTTTTCACCGCACTTTGCATGTCTCATCCTCTGCAAGCTTCCCTGTAGTGTCCATATTTTTGATATTTGAGGTACCTCAGGGGGTGCTGGGATAGACTGTTCAACTCTTTCATCAAATGTTTACTTCCTTGGGTATATCAGGCTGGTTAATTTCAGGATGTATGTGTTCGTTTGGATTTGCTCTCCGGCCTTTCTTATAGAAATTTTTCTGATGTTTGATACTCCGTTTTCCCAGGGCTGCTGTCATCTTCTCCACTATAGCCAAGGTCATTTCATTATTTTGACAACTTCTTTAGAAGATATTTTCAAACTGACTCTGGCTGTCTACCTCAACTAGTAGTTTCCGTTCCATGTTTTTTTATTTTATTTTTAGGGGTAGCTCTTGTTGCGATAATCTTTTCTCTTATGAAAGGGGAGAATTGATCCAGGCAGACATCCTCCAGAGATTCAATGACAATGAACCTGGGGAAGTCTGCTGCCTCATTCTCTGAATCTGATAAATATATTTTGTTTTGGGGTAAAAGACGCAATATGTGATATTTTTTTGCTGGACCGGTACACGGAGTCCAGATTGTGTTGGTAATGTACGGGGGGGGCATTCACCTTGGTTGAGACGGGGACATATTACCTGTATACTTGAGCTAGTAGTAGGCTTTCAAGCCCTTGCCAATTTCAAGTTTTCAGTAAACATTACTAATTACTGAGTAATTTAGCAGTAATCAAATTCCTATTCTCTCAACGCAATTGACTCTCAGCCACTGCCTTCTAGCACCTAAAAGATACGGGTAGAGAGCAAGCTGCTGGTGCAGGTTGAAAAATATGGTCGGGAAAAAACTGGTAGGTGCAATGGTTTGACAATCAGCCCTGTCTGACTGTTCATCTTGCTCAGCGAGGGCTAAAGTGGAGTGTTTACAAGTTACTTGATCCCTCGGTTAACGTGGCAAGTACTGCTCAACCGCCAGGATCCTGTCCTTAAACATTACGGGTTGCCACTTACAGCCTCGTTGGAGGTGGGAGTCTCACCTCTTTGCAAAGGTGGAATTGGCGTATTCTATAGCCCCAACCGACTGTGTGGGGCAATGAAAGGATAACTAAATACTCTACAGAGTTCAAGACAGCTCAGTTGGCAAGACCAGGAATACACTGACTGTAAACCCTGGTGAGAGGCAAGATCCCACCCCCAAAATGTGACCTGAATATGATACTTAACTGCATAGTTGATGAGGTTCCAATTCATTGCCGTTACTTAAAGGTCTCTTCAAAAACAAAATGGTAGTACCTGTTAGGGTCCCGTAGATCTGTTTAAAATTATTAGAATTAGATAGGAATACTTGATATAACTGTGTGAAAAAAAAACTTAAACTACGCAAAAAAATGTAAATATAAATGTACACATTTCCCAATGTTTTCGGTATAAAATAAACCCAGATGGGTTGACATGCCATAAAAATCAATCGGAACTCCAAGATGTAATTTAGTTCCATACTCAGAGATTGAGTTACTTTGTTAAGAGAACTTTATATGAATAAAAATTGACGGAAAAATATGAAGAAAAAGAAGAAGGGGTAACAGAATTGAGAAACTGGAAAAGACTAAGAAAAATAAATGCGGGCGCTCTTGTTCTTGATTTACCATCTCTTTTTCGTATTGTCTACAATTTTTTTCTCTTCTCATCTTTCACCACTTTTTCTTGACTGGCTTAAATGTCTTTGAAAAAGTTGTGAATAAATTGATTCATATTATAGACCTTCCATCAATTAAGAGCATCTCTTTATTGATTCGTTGTCTTCTTTATCTACCTTTTCACTTCTCCCCAGTATTTTTGTTTTGTTTTTGTTGAAGCTGTTGTCACCTGCTTCACACCATACATTTCTGCCCACTTCTCTAATTCTATACATTTCACTAAGTCTTTATATTCTTTCACTTCCTTTTTGGCTCTTATCTTTACTGATTCACTCAACATCTTCATTCATTTATTCATGTTTTTCATAGATTCGTTCTGCAATTTTTCATTCATTCTAATTTTTTTAATTTGTGATTTATTTGATTCATAATTTTCATTCTTTCACCTTCCTATTTTTCATTGATTAATTCCTGTTTTTTTTTTTTATTCATTACACATCTTTTTCATTTATTCCTGTTCTTTCTTGATTCATTCTGAATTTTAAATTTATTTCTGTTTTTCATTCATTCAACATCTTCTCATTCATTTTTATGACCTTTTTCATTTATTCACCTCGCTAATCATGACTTAAAAATCAGTATTTGTTTGGTTTGGTTTCTTCGTTTAATGGCATATCAACTCTTTTTAGGTCATTTAATACCAAAGCCATTCTCCTAGAAGAAGAGTAGTGGTACTATTTAACCCATAGCTGGGAGGATAAGGGGATTCATACCTTTCCCAAGGGTATTTGCCCGAAAGTGAACGTAATAGCGCGACTGGAGTACGAACTCGCGTACTACGATTCCGCAGTCCATCGCTTTAACCATTACACCACAAGGACGCCCCCACCAGTATTTGTGATCCTTGATTTTTTACATGAGTTCAAATACTAACCACTGGCTCCGGTAAAGAATCAACAATTATCAAGAGCTACAAAAAATGTTTCACTTAATCTATTTTCTTCATTCTTTTAATAATTATCAAATTTTATTTTTCCCTCCAACTTCTTTTACAAGCAATTTCTGTAAACCAATCAAGTAGCATGCAGATCTCACAGGCCATTACATTTTATAGTGATTTTCATCATCACCTATATGTGGCCTTGAACCAGACTAAGATGAAATTATTAATAAAAACAGCAGAAAGAGAATCAGTGGAAACATTCCTTCAGTTTTACTCTCAAGGGGAGTAAAATGTAGCAAGTCATACCTTATATCATCATGAAAAAACAATTCAATGAATCATTCTGCTCGATTTCCTAACCTTTATTGTTTGGGGTCATTTCGATGGTGAGCTTCTGGCCTATCTCAAGGATGATGGTGCATGTGGTAATCTTCAAGTTGTTTTTAACAGAACGTTCAACCTTCACATACATCCAAGTGACCCATTCCCACCAAAAAAGAAAGGAAAAAGAAAAAGGTGCAAAGTTTTAATTCCTAGAGAAGATATGGTTATATTTTTAGGAGCTTAACTCTTAAATATTACACTTAACCTTCCGAAATTCACAAATAAGCACAAAATACATTTAAACTTTGCTCTTTGTTTAAAAGAGCTACCCCATCATTCCATGAAAAAAAGGCTGTGAATAGTCAACATTTTGTCTTGAGCATTTGATGAATATATTTATCCGACACTTCCGTCGAGTGCAGTATGCGATACAAAGTCAATTATTAAGCAGAGTTTACTAGGTTTGAATTCAGAGTTTTCCTTTTCCAAGACCGGTTGCCACACCAAGGTTAAGGAACCCTGTCTTACATACATAGCTGGAGAGTGAATAATTAGATGCATACCTTTCCCAAGAGTATAGCACTGGGAAATGCAAACATCCTCGTCGAAGATTTGAACTAGAGTCACCGTGTTCATTTCCCCACGACGATAACCGTTATAACACGAGCATCTAATGTAATCTTCCTGAATCCAAAATAACGGTCCCAATATGTATAGTAAAATAGCACTCAGTCTGAAATAAAAGACTTGTGTAACCCCACTCCTACATTTTTTTGATAACAGAGATTATAAAAATAATCATTTAAACATGATTATAAGCTAAAATTTCAATTGTTGATTTACTTTCAAGTAATTTTTTTAATCTTGTTCGCCAATGGTCTGGGAGACTGGGGTTCAATTTCAGGTCGAGTCATACCAAAGACTCAAAAAATGGTACTTGATGCAGTCTTGCTTAACATTCAGCATTATAAGGTACAGATCAAGGCTAAAGTGGAGCAATCAAGGAATGGAGTAGCGCCCTCCCATACACCTTAGTGTAGTAGCTATTGAAAAAGGAGCCTTCTGGTCACCTTTGACTACGGTCACCAACTTAACTTTACTTATTCTCATAGCAATTTCATTTTTATATCCTTTGATTTCTTACTGAAAATATTTCTCAAAGAATTTTTTTCCAATTTTTCAAAATTGCCACCATTTTTTCTTCCGATCCCTTTTTCACATCACCCTTTCGGATTCTCAAACATCTTTACTTTAGATTTTTCATTTTATTGTTTGTTTTTTAAAATATTTTCTGTTTTTTTTTATCTTATTTTATTTGCAATACTCAGGTCATTTTACATTGTACATCTATTGGACTAGTAGCATAGGATTAACACTTTCACTGCTGCAATTTCCTGTTTCCGGACACTAGCAGAGCTGCATATACCTGTAAAATCATAACTGTTTAAAAATGTTACTATATAACCTTTAAATTACCATAAAATGGAATTCCTGACGAGTGGGAAATACAAACCAGCGAGCGGAACGTACAAAATTCGACAATATTTGCACACTGCACGGTGCAAGGAATTTAATTAGATTTGCACATGAACGGAGAAGAGTAAGAAGGAAATTAAAAGAAAAAAGAACGGAGAAGAGTAAGATCGAAGGATGAAAGAATGAAGGGAAAAGAACAAAGAGAAAGATGAAAAGAAAAAGAACAAAGAGAAAATCTGGAAGATAAGAGTTAAAAGGAAATAAAAAGAAACAAAGCAAGATGAAGGGACGGAAAAAACGAAGATTTTTTAAAAAATTAACCCGAGAGAGAGAGAGAGAGAGAGAGAGAGAGAGAGAGGGGGAACGGGAGAAAAGAAGGACAAAGCGCAAGAATCCAGGAAAAAGAACATGGAAGTGGAAAAAAGAAAAAAGTGGAAAAGAGTAAAAAGCAAGAAAAAAGAGCATTATGGAAAAAAAAGAAGAAAAAAATGGTAACGAGCAATAAGAAATTAAAGTACAGAAGAACGTAAGAAAAGAAAAAAAACAGGATTGAAAAAGGAAAAGAATAGACAGGAAGAAATGAAAGAAAAAAGAGCGAATAAAGAAGCTTGAAAAAAGAATAAAGAAGAAAATGATGGAAAAGATCGTTACAGTTTACTGACCATTTTCAGTAATACTCGTTTTCTGTCCCAATTACAAGATTAGTTTGATTAGTACTAAAAATCAATATTTCGAATAACAACGAAGACGACTAATTTGTTGTATAAACTTATAATATCAATAGTTTTAAAATAGCTCACTATCAAAATAACAACTGTAATATGATTCAATTAATAGAAAGATCATTAAATAGAGTAAAACTAATAATCAGTTTACATTTTTTTCTATATAATGACCTGAGCTTTTTACTTTTTCTTCAGCTATAATGAACTTTCAAATTCCTAACGATCCTCGTAATTGGTACTCAAACTAGTTAGAATAGATCTAATTATTTCATATAACTTTGGAGATAAATAAAAAAAAACAACATGAAATAACTAATTCAAAAGGTAGCAGTTCCCAAAAACCTTTGAAGGAAGTCAGAACCGCGCTTGCCTGAAAGATACTTACCGGCGATCGAAAGAAACTCAATATCAATTTAGCTTTACCTTTGATACGAGACGGACCTTCTTTCCAATAACGATTACCCATCACTTACATAGCAGTCACCATTGTTAACAGGCAGCACATCCGTCCGCCTAAGTCTCGTACTCAGCGTAAAGCCGTGTCTCCTCTTGTAGTAACCTTTATTAAAAAGGCCACCTGAACTTATCACCCACAGCTAGAATGTCAACTTTGAACTTATCACCCATCAAAAACGACTAGTACATTTCAACACCTTGTTTGGGAAATACGACTGTTTTTCTAGTGGTCCAGGAAGACATTTCCTCACTTCAGAGTAGTCGTGTAAAATCCATTTCCTTAGTTCCTTTTCTTCCTTCCTTTCTTCAGTAATTCCTTAGCAGCCTTCACAAAGAAGCCACCAATGAGTTAAATGGGGTAATAAGAAAACAATGGAGTCAGATACGCTAAAGCCAATTACCCACAACCTACCATTAATACAAAACAAACGAAAACAAATAAGAAAAAATCTCTACTTCGTAAAGAAATGAGTTCCCACTAGATGTCTATGGCTGTATCCTCAAGGGACTTAAAACTACAAGAAATAAACAAGACATTTTCTGCAATGCTTGGATTAAGTCTCTTTGATCCCAGAGGATAAACTTTAGAATATCGTAAATAGTTTCACCCATTGATAAATACACCACGAACATTTTTTAATCTATTCAAAAACAGTTAATATTCTCTTAAACTAAAGATACTGGTATTTTATCATTTCATATGGAACATTATACAATCAAAATGGATATTATAAGCTATTATTTATTACCATACTCTATTGTGGCGAAATCTTAACCATTAAAAAATTACGCTCACTCAGCAAGGCTTATAATACCCCTTTCACTAGGGAATACAGTCAACGTAAGACCCTCTCTACTCAAAAAAAAAAAAAAAAGAAAAAAAAGGTATTACTGAGGTATGACATTAAACTGCATCTAATGATGAGGCTCAAATTCAAGAGATCTAAGGAATACGCCTTCATTGCCATTACTCTCAGGTCCATTGCATTGGAATGGTACTACCATAGTAGATCCGTTAAAGTTTATTCCCATTCGACCGAAATAATGCCATACAAAATTATTTGTATTAAAAATAGTCACTAAAAACTAATTTTCTACTACGAATTATCATTAGTTACTTGAAAGCATAAGAGCGTACAAATAAATGACTTATTAAATAGAAATGATTACTTGAAACAATATAATTACTAATATTAAACAGGAATACTTGAAACTGAGTGCAAATTATTTGTATCTGTAATATCTGATATAAATGTGTGCAAAAAATGTAAATACAAATGTACAATACATCAATCAACCATAAAATTACATAAGTGTAAGAGGTATACTTATTTTTGGACTGTTACATATTCATATTTTAAGTTAAAACTAACTTAAAATTAAAGCAGTGTTTTGTCGTCTGAATCTTTGAATTTGAATATTGTATACAACGTTTGATGACGTAATACGTTGTCGTGTAGATTACTTGTATTTCCGAGCTGGCATCAATTCTTTATAAGTACTAAATTGTTTCTTGGATTTCTTAAACGGTACATTAATATTCTATGAGTTACATGAGCATTATTTGTTATAAATATCATCTCCATCAAAAATCTACGTCCCTTTTATTCCAAGTTACTCTTCAGCCTTAACATTTCGTCCACGACATCTTTCCGAGCCATGTACAATTATTTTAATTTGTTCTTTAACTTTGAATTTAAAGCCAGGTTCTGCCTAACATGAGCTGTCTTTTGTATATAATCAAATTACCTTCTCTAAGTAGATCTCAGAGTAGGAACTTCATTGGTTTCCTCAAGGAGATAAAGGAGAAAACACTTGAATCATCAAATCTAGTTAATTTCCTTTCAGAGATTAAAAAAGACGCCATGGATTTTGATTGGTCGTTTAGATAGGATTTTTGTTTAGTTTATTCAATTTAAGGCTAAGTGAACCTTATTGTTTGAATTTTTAGTTTGTCTCCGGCATTTTTTGAAACTTGTTTATTTTTGGTTTATTCTTGCACATTTACCTCCAACTTGTACATTATTCTTAAGGTTCTCAAATTTTACAGCTGTTGTCAACATTTTATTTTTCTTTTCGAATGCATACCCCATCATTTTTTTTTTTTTTTTGCTTTTGTCTTAAAAAAATTAATTTGGGGTAAAATTTGATTAAAATATCAAACAAAGGACGTTTTATTTAATGAATTAAGCTATTGTACTCTGGGACGTAGTCTGGTTCTAAAGTCAAAAAGCGCGAACAAATGAAAAATAGTGCCAATAAACGTACCAAACATTCATTCTTCATTTTTATTTTGTACATAAAATGAAGAGGGAGAAGCAGTTTTATAGGTAGTATGTAATTGTTATGAAATAAACATGTTAAAATTTTAGGCATTTTTATCAACCCTGTCAAGCCTTTTATAAAAGTTTTAATAACTATATTGATAGGTATTTTCATTCTTCATTTTTGATTTGCATTCAATATCAAAAAACAAAGGATATTCAGTTTTAAATGTAATAAATATTTGCTACGATAAAATCAATACATGCAAATAATTTCTTGGAAAAGGTTTATCTCCGTTAGGCGACGTTTTCATATTGGTTCTCTTGCGGGCTTATTATTCAGATAAAATACTTTTTTAAAAAATCTAATCAGTCAATTTAGAAAAAAAATATTCTTACTTTTATCAGAAAAATCCCAATAATCAGCAGTGAATGGAAGAGTTTAATCTACGAATGTTAATTTTAAAATTTTAACAACATCAAAAAAGTTATAGAAAATTTGTTTGCAAAATATTGAAATTTGTAGTCGCAAAATATGTTGGCTAAGTTGAAAAATGAAGAAGTATCAGGAAAAAAACTAGGAATTTTTGAGTATTATATTACAGTTGCAAACAAATTGTTCTGTTTGCGGCTGTATAATATTATACAAGAATAACATAATAGTCCATTTAACTGAAGTCCTGTGTCGTATTTAACGTACTTCATACGGTTCTTGTTAACTGCTGGAATTATAGCAGAGACAATTTTATCGTCCTCTCGGTTACTGAATTCGGTTGGAAAAAAGAGGCCACAATATGTCTTTGATATCGGGTGCCAACGTATGTGGGCTATTGATTGGTTAGTTTGAAAGGCGCATCGACTAATAAAATATGTCATACAAGAGATTAGAGAGTGGGGTCGACCAAGAGAAACAACCCACTTGCTTGTGTTATATTATTTTTAAATGAAGCTTGACCAGAACGTCCTCTTATTGACCAGAACCTTAGAGAATTAGTCTACGGAAACGAATAAAAATAGAATAATGCCTAAAAAAGCAATATGTTATTTCATCGTTTTTTTTTCAAGTTAAAAAAGGCATCTGTACGAACGGACAGACAAACCATTACAATAAAGAATAAATAGATGAATAAATAAAATCTTCCCCATCGAATTATCTTGAAATAATGTAAAATCATTCACCTCCACCTTAAGTTAAATTAACAAAAGAGTTCGAGGGGGAGTTTATGCAAAAAAAGAAAAAAAGTCTTCAGAATTTTGTGGAAAAATGTCTTATAAAGAATCCATTTTTTATTGCTTTAAATACTGAACATTTTATTAAAATCCGATAATCAGCCGATATTGGGTGAATTAAAGACGAAAAAGCAACAACAAAACCCCAGAAAACAAAATTTAAAAAATCACTGCTTTTGCAGATGTATGTTCTTGTATGTGAGTGTACGATAGTTTGATGGTTTTTTCATTAGGTTTGGATTTTGGCAACAATCTCTGACTGACTTCATTTTGTTCTTTTAAACCCCATCTTAATTGCTGGGCGTCTTTTGCTTGTCAAGGGTGCAAAGGCAGATATAGAAAGGAAGACAGAGAGAAAATGTCTTAATTTCAATTTTATTTAATTTAGGTATATGTACGGTTATTCTGTAGAGAGGAAATTTCTTCCTGTATTATTTGAGAATCATCGCTTCTCCGAATCAGATGTCGAAATAGGTCAGTCGTCTCCTGTGGTTAAGAAATCCATGTCCTGTGGTGTTTTCTCATAGTTCGTCTAGGAATATTGGCTCGCTAGCAGCAGACAACCTGCATGCGAAGTACATTGATTTGGCAAAACAGGGGCGCTACCTGTTAGCGGTAGGGTGTAAGAATGTCCTTTCGTCTCAAGGATTCAGCTTAAGTGAGTGCGAAGCTCTTTTTTCCCCCCGCGTCTGCGTCGCCCCACTCCCTCTCAGCGGCTTCTGGAAGTTTCAGTATTTCTTAAATTTATCTTTATTTTATTTTTGCTATTCACTACACTTGTACATACCAACTTACAATCTTGAGTCAAACTTGAGCTATTCTTCGTTTTTGTGGGTCTCTCTCATTATGAATCATTGTTAAAATCATTTCAACGTTTTCATTTCACAAATAAAAGCACAAGATACACTCAATTTTAAAAGGGTTTTATAATTATTATAATAAAAACAAAAAGGTTGCAGTTTCAATAATGTTTTTCAACATACCCCGTCATATTGTCAAAAATGCCAAAATTATGTCATTAAGAATTTTTTTATCTATATCTTTTTTTTTTCTTAATCGAAAATCAAAAGTAGAAAGATTAAGTTTTAAAGAGAATAAATGATTATTAAGCAGAGAAATTATTTAAATTAGACCGGGCCATTGGCCCACTGAGTAGTGTGTTTGCAAATGGTTCGGGAGACCGGGGTTCAGTTTCAGGTCGAGTCAGACCAAAGACTCAAAAATGGTACTTGATAATATTTGTCACTGCCTGCCACCAGACAGGACTTGACACAAGGTCAAAAGCCTGAAGGCCGATTAAAGTGGGGATAAAGGGGAGGGGAGGTCGGAAACGAATCGAGACTCGAACCCTGCTGGTCTGTGCTGCTGATCGGCTCACTTAGTGCAATGTGAGCCTGATGAGGCAAGCAGTTTCACGAACCCAAATGTGGGTCCGGGCACGTATACCAGTTTACGGCTTAAACTAGACACTTGTTCTAGTGCCGTACATGGGTGACAAAGGGGACAAAAGTGCAGCTCGCCCACCCGAAGGTTGCCCAGCCGAAGCTGGGGGCCTATTCGGCCCCGAGTCTGCTCTTGGTTTCGATCACCCATCCGGCACGAATGCCAGACGGCCCAGCCAAAAGGCCGGGGGGGGGGGGCAAAAATGGTACTTGATGCTGCCTTGCTTAACACTCAGCATTAGTAAAGCGGAGCAATCCATGGAATGGAGTAGCACCCTCCCTGCACCTCAGTGTAGTAGCTATTGAAAAAAAGAGCGACGCTCTTTTTTTCTTTTTACTCATGCAGAGAAATTGTAGTTGAGTTTATATTGTTTCCTCGTACAGAATAAACGCAAGAACAATTACGCTGGATTAACTACATTTTGATTAGCTTAATAGAATGAATACAACATGAAAGGAGCTCCCAAAAGAATGCATAAAGAGGTATGTGTAGAAATATCATTAGCGTACGTACGTGTATATGAATACTAAGAGAGATGAAAGTTTTGGAAAAAGACTTACATATTTTTAAAAGAGTTCTTTAATTGTTAGTTCGGTGGAATGAAATATTTCTGTAAGTGAGCAAGTAAGCTTACGCAATTGTGTTATAATTGCGGAGGGATTCCGTTTTGTTTCGGTTTAGTTAGGATGAGAACCTTTCGCTTAGCGCATGGGTTAGTTAGGTGCAACATTAACGCAGGTGTTCACGCGCGCATGCGGAGAGGATGTGTCATTCAGAGATGTCAAAGTAAAAATCCCAGATAGAAATTGAGACCAGGGGATGTGAGTGACATCACGCACCGGAAGCGTGGGCTAAGGATTTTAGGATTTGAGAAAAAGCAGCGAGTTGAGTTCCTGCCTCCGAACGAGAGAGTCGAGATTCAAAGCTGGGCGAGGCCAGACGAATTTTTGCGCTACGGGTGCCGCGTGTTGGTTGGGTTGAGAGCTGACGATGTAAAAGCAGTCAGCATAGAAAGATTGTCTGTCTGTCTGTCTGTCTATATCGAAAAACCTTTAACTCTAACGTAATAGTTTCGTACCTGAACCAATTTCGTGAGTTTCGTGTATTTCGGATTCCCTATGTCTATTTCACATATCCGTATCATGGGTATGTTACAATTATATGGTGTTTACTATTTTATGGTGTCGTGTTCAAAACGATACAAGATTGTTTTGGGGATGAAAATGTTTTATTTCAAGGCATCCTTCATGAGAGAACGAGACTTTCCCACGCTATTCTTATATACTGCTTTGATGATACCACACTGTAGGATTTGAAACAAAGGTCATTTTAATGGGAGGAGCCATGCATGAATCAATACACATGCACAACTGTCACAAAAAAATGCTTGATTCCGTCGGTATTCGCCGAATGAGGCGCCTCAGGCGTCAATTGATTAACTCAGCCCAGCAAAGCAGGGCTTGCCTGAGGATAAGGGTTCCCAGGGGCCTGGTGAGTCAGACGAAATGCTCAATAACACCCACCTGGGGTGCGCCAGTGAGGATAGCATATTTCGTTCGGCGGAAACGGAAATCCGCAAGGAGCTGCCGACAATACCACACAGTAGTTATTAGAATCTTTTGCCAGATAAGGCAGCAATCTCAGTTATACTAACATGTCGCGGTTCAGTCATTTTTATTCAAACATGCTACCTGAAAGAGACAGAGATCGGGCCGAGATTCAAAGGAATAAACTTGGATAATTTCAGATGTCCAGAAACATTCTAACCTGTCTCTCTCGAATAAATAAATTCAGAGCATTATTTTTTCTGACCCTTCTGTTCCGGGCAGGATGCAACTCAATGTCAATTTTAAAGCCGAGTGCAACTGGTTCAAATTCAGAGTTTTCTTTCTCCTAAACAAGTTGCCACACCAATACTGAAGAGCCCAGTCTTTGATTTGAACTTGGCTCTCTCAATCCATTTTCTACGACAATATCTGTTCCGCCGGGCGTATATCCTGTTCATGACAATTCAGAGCAGTTCAGATTTAATGAATTTGCATACACATGGAGTATCGACTGGTGTAATGGTTTGTGAATTAATTCAGCAGACTACTAAATTCGATTCTCAGTGCGTACCCCATGATTTTGGCCTTGTGCCAAACTAAACTACTCTTGAGGCAAGGGTAAAAAAATTAACGGGTACTCACGACTACAGTTACGTAAGACTGTTTCTGCACCTTTGGTATAATGGGTAGGTGCTGCCTTAGATTTGGAACCCCCTGGACCAAATTCACCTCTTTCTTTTCTTTTGTCTTTTCCCAACACAAGAATACTTTTAAAGAAGGCTGTACATTTTTGGTGACATTAGTATGTATCTATCCAACAACTCCACTTGGAGGAGGAGGAGGCAACACAAGGTCAGTTTTTAAGCTGGTTTGTATTGAGAAAGGGTAAGAATTGCCCATCCTATGACTAATGTTACGCAGGTATAAAACAACTTCTACTCTCTCCTTTGGTGTTACAGGTTAATGCTGTCGTGGAGGTTGTAATTCTCAGGGCCAGGTTAGTTTAAATTTTTTAACCGACTTGAACGGCTATGAAAGATTAACAAATACCATACGTTAATCCTATGTCTTGCAGAGGGATGAGACTTCCTTCTCTTAAAAGCGAGTTCTGTTTATGACACTAAATCAGATGGTGAGGTCCCGGATCTGGGGAGTCTGATGTATCTTTTTCATTGTCGTTACTCCCATGTTCACTGACAGAGATTTGTTGTACTTGTTAAAATTCAACCAAGGAGTCAAATAGATCTGTTTGAAAATTACTTGCTCGATAGGAATACTTAATGCTATATAACTGTAAATTATTTGTAATTAGAAATGTTACTTGAAACTCTAGCTGTTTACTAAGGGTTATTATTAGTTACTTGAAACGTGTGCAAATAAATGGCTCTCATCAAATAGAAATAATTACTTAAAACCATACAATTATCAGTATTAGATAGGAATACTTGAAATCATAACTCTGGTATTTATTTGTATTTGATAGAAATACCTGATTTCATAACTATACGCAGAAAAAAAACAAAAAACTAAGAAGCAAATTCACAAAAAATTCAAATATAACTGTACAATAAATATGTTTCTAACTTTTTTATTAGTTGAGATTCCGTTAAAATAATTTAGTCTCTCAATCATACTTTAATGCTAGGCCCAAGTCCAGGATTTTTTCGTTGATAAATATACAAGACATTAGAAAGGATTTCCTGACTTATAAAAATAATCAAAGTTAGACTTAGAAAAATAATATACTTGTAAACTGGTAAGTACAGTTATGGTCCTCTCTCACTTCATTGTATATACAAAGGTAGAAAAGCAAACAATTGAAAAACCATAAAACCTACAACAACCTCTTCCTCTGCCCACAAAAGAAGAAACAAAGCAGCGACATATGTAATCTTGCAGTCACAAATCTTTCCAGAGATAAGATGAAGGAATTTAAAAAATAGAAAACGATTTAAAAGGAGGGTGAGGAGATTTTACATGGAACAAAAGAGGTAAACTAAATATGATCAGGACAGGGAGCAGAAGTAGGTGTGGGGAATTCTGCTGGGTGATGGGATAGGTGCAAAGTCAAGGAGGGGCAGCGGAGGCGATGCTTTAGGGGGGTCAGTCAAAGGAGTTGAATAGAGAAAATAAACAGGAAACTGACACTCTTTGTCATTAAAACAATGCAAAGAACTTGACTTAGATTTTTCTGGTAGCTTTTAACACCCATTCCTAGCCCCTTTTTGCGACTGTTCTTCCCTTCTCAGATTCTGTTCAGGCTAGACAGATAGAATGATTTTGTTTTCCAGATGGTAAGGTGTTGGTGGAAGAAGAGTTTAGAGAAAGAGTACGAATTTAAAAAAATAAAAATGGCGGGAATAGAAAATATAACCAAATATTCCCACAGTTCGATGCTGTAATTGGGGAATTTGAGTGTGAGTGTAAAAGGAATATATTCGTTTTTGAAAAGACAAGGAAATTAAAAAGAAAAACGGAGAGAGAGAGAGAGAGAGAGAGAGAGAGAGAGAGAGAGAGAGAGAAAGGAGTCAATGATATGGGGGGAAAAGAAAAGAAAGAGTGTGAGAAGAAGAGAAAGTGAGAGAAGAAAAGAGGAAAAAGAATTTAAGTGAGAGAAAAAAAAAACGAGAGGAAATACAGAAATCTAAGACAGGATTCTGAGCAGAAAAGAAAAAGCAGGGAAAAGCATAGACAGAAAATGGTTAAAAACGGTTTGAACAAAGAAATATGAAATTCAAACGCAAAGAACAAAACTCTCCCTCAAAAACAAACTAAAAAAAAGAACGAAAAAGAGAGTAAAGTGTGCTAATAAAAAAAATATGAAACAACAGACAAAAGAAGTTCCCAGCAATAAACATTAAAACCATTTTAAAGAAAGAAAAAGTTAAAATAAAAACTTCTACCGGATCATCAGATTTAAGCATTAATGAACCTGTCCATTACTCAAAGGGGTTATCACATAGTAACCGCAGATAATGTAAGCAACCCAAAATCATAAGCCAGGTTAATCAATGCTTATTACACTGAAATAAAATTAAAAAAAAAAAAACAGAAAATAAAACAGAGAAAGAGGTAAATGAAAGAATAAACAGAATTGAAAGTTAATGAAGAAAGAATAAAGTAATCTCAGAAAGACAGTATCTGTAGCAGAAAGAAAATTGAAATTTTTGTTTGGCGCGTAATTTAATTTGACCGTTAGAGTCACCGAACATTTTCACCCAATCAGGATGACTTGTCCTATTCAGCCCGAACCATATTTCCTAGCAACACCAAAAATTGAAGAAAGCCCGCCAATCTCTCTCTCTCTCTCTCTCTCTCTCTCTCTCTCTCTCTCTCTCTCTCGCTCAGAAATCCCCAAAGGGAACGGACGTCTAGTCGTCTGTTCCTGAATAGTAGTAGCCTCATCAACTACTATGAGGAGAGCCATCTAGTTTATGGATCTCCTTCGGTCTATTCTTCTAGACCAAAGGATTCTAGTTAAAAAACAAATTAATTGAAACACTCTAACAACTTCCTACATTCTTTCTTTACTACGAGACCTCGCAGCATACCATTGTAAACTCCTATACTTCATGCTGCCATTAAAACCTTCCGTCAAAAACCTAACAACGTCTTCGTTCTTCTCCACTACCTTTATTTTCCATCAACATCTAGCGAGGGGATAACTACCAACGTAATACCAACGCCACCAAAGTAATACCAACAAAACCTACAAAATCCCAATAATAATGATAATAATAATAATAATGTTATCCCCATCGCTACATATCGATAAAATTGAGACAGAAGAAAAGTAAGATCTATCAGTAATCATTTTTTATGTGACGTCATAAAGAGATTGGTTGCGTTTTATGGAACCCTTTAAGGTTATTCAAACGCCAAATCCCATTCATACATAAGATTTGCTAGGGAATTGTTTGGAGGTAACATTCAACAAATCGGAGTTTATTTGTTTGCACACAGTTAAATAATTTCAAGTATTGCTATATAACATTAAGAATTTCATTTAACATCGGTCATTTGTTAGCAGACAGTTAAATGGTTTTACGTATTGTAAATGATTAGATATTAAGTTCATTCAGTAAATGTTATATGAGTGATGTATATAAATATTTTCGGGTCGAGGAAAGGAATTACATGTTAGCATTATAAATGTAACTAGCTAATATCCTATCTCATTTTCTATCACCCCAGTCAGCTGGAGCAGTAGAATACACCGATTGCATCTGTGAAGAGGGGTAAGACTCCCAGAACAAGTGTCCTGATAATATGACACTAAACAATCTTATGGTGGGGCTCAAGTAATCCTGGAAATTCGGGGAATGCAGAATATCCCAACATTGTCAAATGTTATAGACAAGCGTTGTAAGAGACAATGGACGAAAGGAATTAATTTAATTTCATTTATTTTTAAATAAATAAAAGTTGGTATATCAAAAGAGATACAGGCTATTTTCTTCTACCAGATAAGGGTCAGAAGGTGAGTGGGTTTATGCTGTTCTTAGGTGGCTGGTTTGTTTGCTTGCTTGCTTGCGGCACGGTGGAGTGAAGCGGGTTGGTAAGCTATGAACGGTCTTGGTCTCGTGTTGGAAATGCTGGGACTTGGTTGTCCGTGATGTGTTGCTTGTGATGGGGATTGGTAGGGTGTCAGCAGTCTTTGATCTGGTCCGATATGGGAGGCGTGACGGTTGTCTCTGCTCACTGTCCCCGACTCGGCTGACTTTGTAGACCGTTTTATGGTCATACATCCGTAAAACTTTGGGAGGAAAGTTTGTGATTAGTTGGAAAAAGACTTGAATTGTAGATTTATTTTTATATTTCAATCTGATGGATGCGCAAAGCCTACTTGTACAGCGACATCCTTCATTCCTTTTGTTATAAGCTATTGTGCAAACAAAATTTGGTTAATGCTACCCTCGTATGCTTATGTTTTTATTTGTTCATTTATTTGTTTTTAGTAGCACGAGTGGGGTTTGAAATGTATTTGTAAATCAGAAGAGATTTCGGTATATAACACATTGCACCCAGATCCATCATCATCATCATGTCGTGCCGCTAGCACGGATATCCCTGACCCTCTCTTACCACTTTTCCCTATCGTTCATCGCCTTTGGCAGGTCTTCAAGGTTACATCTCGTATCTTCACATAGCTGCTGAATGTATGTTTGTGCTGGTCGTCCTGCTTTTGCCCGGCCATATATGGGGGTCCATTGGAGTACATCACTTATGAACTCGTCCCTGCTTCTCCAGCAGTGTCCTGTATGTCTGGTTCGTCTAACTTGGATAGTTTTCGTGATGGGAGGCAGGTGGCCGTATAATTGGTGCCTTGTGGGGTGTTGCCACCAGGACTTGTTGAATATTACTCGCTGCATTCTTGTGTAATTGCCATCTAGCTTCTTCCACTGACATAATTATATAGTTTCAAATAACTTTCCTATTTAATAATAATTATTTGTTGAGTTTTATGGTTTCAAGTATCCCAATCCAGTAATAATTTCTGAAAATATCTACTTGATCCATAAATGGGTGAGTATTTGTTATAGGCAGTGATAGTGAAAGCTTTCCATATTATTTTGTCTGGTGTTTATCCTCTGGGATTCATTGCTATGCAGCAGGACATGCTTGGTGCTCCTCACATTTGGTATTTCAGGTCAACTGGCAGTTGTCCCATACTCTCTTGGTCAAGGTTTGGTTTGGTTTGGTTTATTGGGTTTTATGGCATATCAACCATTGTAGGTTATTTAACGCCAAATCCATTTTTATGTAAATAATCTGTTCTATTTAAAATAATTCAGTTTATCATGAGTACAGTTTAATTGTCAAAACATTTCTATTTCAAACTATTCAAGCAGTTATATGTAACAATTCAGTTTAGTGTAAATACAGTTTTAATGTCAAAAAACAGTTCTATTTGAAATAATTCTGTTTGTCATAAGCACACAGTTTAAATGTAAGTATGGTTCAAATGTCAAAAACATTTCTATTTCAAGCTATTCAATTTACTCAATTCATTTTAGCATAAGTATGCTGTTAGTTCTATTTAACCCATAGATAGGGCCCTATCAGGTGCTACCACTCCAGGCCAGAGTGGACCTGGGAGCGATGGCAATGAAGGGGTACTCCACATTCCCCAAATCTCCAGCACTGCTGGAACCTCACCATCAGATTGTTTAGTGTCATATCCAGGACACTGGTTTTTTTTTGGGGGGGGGGGGTCTTACCCCTCTGCAGAGGTGCAGTCAGTGTATTCTACAGCCCCAGCTGACTGGGCAATCTCTTGGTCAAGCCAATCCTCATGCCAGCAGTTTGGGTAATGCACTTTTTGATTTCCTTGTTGAGTATCAGGTTGCTGGTGATGGTAGAGCTCAGTGGCCACTGATTTAAAAAAAAACCTTGTCGTCAATACTGATTGACAGCAATGTAGCAATGTCTTGATCCATGACACTGGTTTTTTTAAACTGATTGTTGGTTCAAACTCTTTGCAGACATGGGGAAACAGGTCAACCAGATAGTGGTGGTCCTCCTTTGTGTGTGCAGTCAGGGGTGCATCAACAGTGAATAACATTTCTATGATGAAGACTGTGCAAAACTTGGGGTTAGCTTTCTGTTTTAAGTTATCAAAGATCTGCTTGAAAAGTTATTGCGAGAGAGAGAGAGAGAGAGAGAGAGAGAGAGAATGAGTTAGAGACTAGCATAAACCTGTATTTATCTTTAGGGTCTACAAAAAATATCAAACAAAGATAAAACTATTTTCATTAAAATAATATCTGAGCTTAGTGGGTAGAGTGTTCACCAATGGTCCAGGAAACCTGGGTTCAATCCAAGTTCACGTCATACCAAAGACTTTAAAAATGGTACTTGATACCTCCTTGCTTGACACTCAGCAATATATGGTACGTATCAAGGGTAAAGTGGAGCAATCCAAGGAAAGGAATAGCTCCCTACCCTACACCTCGGTGTAGTAGCTATTGAAAAGGGAGCCTTATGGTCGCCCTCGACTATGCTCGCCAACTTTACTTACTTACTCATGTCCATGATATATGTACATAATACAAGACAATTCACACACTGTTCAATTCCTGCTTCAACTGGAGTCCATGATGATACTAACTTTTCTGTTTAGAAAGGAGTAAAGTTTTCTAATTAGCTTTTCATAGTTATTGCCATTATTTCAAGAATGTAGAAGGATAAAAAGTATTTTAGTAACCTTATAAATATTGTGACTTGGATTCCACAGAATAATCTTTCAGTTGTAAACTAGGCTGGAAATTGCTTTATTATTCAAGTTAGAGCAATTTAAGTCTATTGCTCTGCTATGATGTTTTTGCCAGGTGAGACAGAGAGAGTATTATCAGGTATTTATAGTTTTCTTTTTCTCTTGGTGTTCTGATGCTTTCCTAATGGGGTGCTGATTTCCTTACCATCTTTTCATTATCATCACAGCCTATTTTTCAATACCAAATTCCATTCCTATATCTTGGTGGTAGATTCAAATAGTTTGTTTAAGGATTTCTACTTTTTCACTTTCAGCAGATATCCTAATATCAACTACATACAATGTAGTTTATCTTTTCTGGAGACTTTGCGTATTTTTAACCTGCTTTGTATTTTCTAAGTATAGTGGTGTCATTGCTATCACAAATAGTTGTGACATTAATAATTCTTTTTTGGAAGAAGCCACTTTGGATTTCTACTTCTGCTTGGGTTTGTCCTCTATTCTTTCATTTGTTTCACTTTCTTTTTTCATTATAATCAACATACATTACTATTATTCATACACACACTTCATATCATTTCTGGTGTGCAGTTGGGTACCTTGTGTAGTGTTTCTGAAAAGGAAGTTCAGCAGCAGCAAAAAAGAAATGTCATCCTGGTGGCAATACGGAATGATGGGGAATAGAAGCTTTGTGCAGTCCACACATTAGAGCCACACTCATGTCCATACTGAAGAGTTCAAGGGAATGGCAGGGCATAATGCTTGGGGTTAGCTTGCCTGTGGCAGTTGCCAGAAGAAAGTCAATGTTTTAGGGTCTTTACTGAAGATTTTCTGTCTGGATTTACATCCATTGTTTTTCCTGTTTTGATATTGCTTCAAGACTGGAGGTTTAAAATCAATGTTTTCCTTTGGTACACTTATTTTATAGGTAGGTTGGTTTGTTCATGCTTTATGGCATATCAACCCTTAAGGGTTATCTAATGCAGAATCCTGTAACATGTGTGTGTGTGTGCTTGATTTGTAAGTGAATAGTTTGTAGGGAACATTATTTTTGAATGAGGAATCAGAGCTCATTGGTTTGCTCACGGTTAAAAGGTTACAAGCATTCATATCAGACTATATTAATTCTACTTAATATTAATCATTTATTTGCTCACAGTTAAATTGTTTCACGTATTTCCATTCAACATTTAAAGATTTTCTTTACACACAGCAAAACATCAAAACAGTTCTACATATAACAATTCAGTTTAGTGTAAGTACAGTTTCAATGTCAAAAACAGTTCCATTTCAAGCAATTCAGTTTAGCATAAACCGCTGTTTAAATGTAAGTACATTGTTTAATTGTTAAAAAACATTTCTATTTCAAACTATTCAGTTTAGTCAAAAAGTTCTTATTCAAACAATTCAGTATGCAGTTAGTTCTATTTGACCCATAGATAGGACCCTATCAGGTGCTACCACTCCAGGCCAGAGTGGACCTGGGTGTAATGGCAATAAAGATTTGCTCTGCATTACCCAATGCTCCAGCAATACTGGAACCTCACCATCAGATTGTTTAGTGTCATATCTAGGACACTCGCTGGGTGGGGGGTCCTACCCCTCTGCAGAGAAGTGTTATATAACATATGACATGGATTTTCAGTTCATTCCTAGTGACCCCGTATGCTTTAGTAAGCTGTCACATTTTAATTAGTAAACCAGAAGATGACAGCATGTCAGGGCACTCAGGTTGAACAGGTGTGTAACCGAAAGGGGATCTCATGATGAGAACCATGCGGTCAGATTTAGACAGAGTGCAGAGAATTGGAGTCGAACGAGGGACACACAGTTGATTAGAAGTGTCTCTGACAAGCTTGCAAGAGGGGGCAAGCATTGGCAACCCCTAGCTCCTAGAAAAAGAAGTCCTCTCTCTTAGTATATGTCTCACCACCTGTCTCTCACACACCACAGAAACATCAACCCTTTCGAGAATAAAATGTGAGAGATATATTTTTGTAAAAAAGTGGCTCCGTTCATTTATTGAAGTTTGTGAATTATGTTTCCGCATATTACGGCTATACAACAGAAGTAGTCAGTGTATTCTACAGCCCCAGCCAACTGAGCAATTCATTGAGATTTTCAATCTACAATATACAGATTGTCAAAATATTGTTAACATTGTAAGTAAATGATGTGTTGTTTTGTCTTAGGTTATTTAATGCTAAGTCCTGTATGTATATATATATATGTATATGATTTATAAATGAATAGTCGCTAATTAACATACCAAAGACTAAAAAAAATTGTTCTTGATGCCTTCTTGCTTAACACTCAGCATTATAAGGTACGGATCAAGAGTAAAGTGAAGCAGTCCAAGGATAGGAGTAGTGCCCTCACCTACACCTTGGTGTAGTAGCTATCAAAAAGGGATCTTTCAGGTCACCCCCGACTAAAGTCATCAACTTTACTTACTTACTTAGCTGTCATCAGAGACTATGTTACAATATACAAAAAGAAATTTTTGGTAAAATAAGTTTGCACAAGTGAATTGTGGTAAAGTCAGTGGGCAGTGATTAAAGAAACCAAAGTCTTGTCTACAAATAACATGCAATCTGTATAAAAATGCAGTTGTTATTTTGTGTTTCCTCACAAATACTGAATATATAATTGGTTGTGTAAAGTCAAGTTTTATTAATGGAAATCATCAGGCTTAACCATGAGAGGATTTTTAAGTGCCATGAGTCTGTAAAGACCAATTCTGGATTTGCATTCACTGCAACAGCATATGAAGGCAGATCTTTAACAGAAAAAAAAGATGGAACTTGTTGGATCATTGGTTATTTAGTGCATTCATGTCATGATGATCTATCAAAGAGAAAGATATGATATAAAACTGGGAGTAATAGACCTCTGACTTTTATTGGCCTCCATCGAGAAGTAAACAGATTGGTTTGGTTTGGTTTCTTTGTTTAATGACATATCAACCTTTGTGGGTTTTTTAATGCCAAAGCCATCCTTCTAGAAGAACGGCAGTGATGCTATTATCCCATAGCTGGGAAGATAAGGGGATTCATATCTTTCCCAAGAATATTTGTCCAAAGCGCAACTGGAGTTCAAACTCACATACTACAATTCTGCAGTCCAGCACTTTAACCATAACACCACAAAGACACTCTCGCAGAGGTAAAACCTGCAGTTTCCATAACATACAATGATTTAGGCAGACTTTTTTTTTTGAGGGGGGGGGGGAATACAGCTTATTGAAAGGGTCTGACTCAGGGAATCATCTTTTCTAATTATAAAATGTTTTAGGCATAGGTATTGTTTGATATTTTGGTATCCTTACAATATGATATAATACTGATGCAATCATTTTTATATACTAATTAAACAATGGATTTTTCATAGGTCCCATAAGTTTAGACATCTTACAAAAATCAATTTACATCAGGATATAGTAATTGATTTAAAGAAATAAAATCAGAAAGACTACTGTGTAAAAGATTTTTCAAACTGTAATATTACTAAACGACATATCTTGCCCAACCCCATCTATCAAGAAAAAAGAAAGTCTATGAAAGGAATGAAGGTGTAGTTTATTTTAGATCTTTATTGATAATTACAGAGTTAAGTCTGATATGATGCAACAATCATAAGGGCACTGAGTAATCATTAACTAAAAAGTGAATATAAAAAAACTTCGGAAATTATATAATACCTACAACATATACTCAACCGCACATATATGTATCAGTGGAATATCTTCTGGGTGTAGATCAACACCAAAAATGATAAACTTATTTGAAATATTAATCTCACTCATTTATTTAATCATGAATCACAATAAACTAAATATGTGCGCCATCTTATTAAATATTTTGACAGGTCTGAAGCCAAAATTATGAAGAACCTGGTGAAAAGTGAACTCATTAGCAATGATCAGCTTACTAATAACACCACTTGAGGTACCCTTACAAAATTGAGTATTTGGCATAGATTTGAAAGTATAAAGCACTTAGCAAGGATTGAACTTACAACTCAAAGGTAATTGATCATCAAGACTAATGGGCAAACAGTTACACCAAGAAGGTCCAAGATGAGAAAATGAGTAGAGAAAAAAAAAACAATCTCATAGAATATAGAATGATAATGATTGTTGGGACAAAGGAATGTTGGAAGGATATTAAAAAAAAGAAAAAAAAAAAGAAAAGAAAATCAATTAGGTTTAAGTTTAACACAGGGATTTAGATATTTTTTTTTTTGTTTAATTTAAAGTATTTTCATTTTTCAGTGACATTTTTTGCACAGATTTTCGTTTTCATTTCATTTGCTTTTATTTTTGTTTGTTTAAAGGTTCCATCTTTTAACCTTAAATTTTTCATAGGCATCCTTTCACCACCTACATCTGTTCAAAAATCCTCACTCATATCTTAATCTACCACCCTAACCCACTGCTTAATCCCTCCCACCCGCACTTAGGAATAATTCTGGATTTCTAGATGAAAGGAACCACATGCTGAAAAATGGTCAGATCATAAAGAGTTGAATGAAAGTGTTTGTTAGAGTTTAGATAAGCCTATAAAAGTATAGTAGGAGGTATGGCAAAGAGGATGAGGGTGAGTGAGCAAGTGAGAGCAAGGAAGTTGTGATATTGAGAGAGTCAGGCTTAAGAGATAGTCAAGTCAGCAGTGGTGGTAGAGGGGTGGATTCTAACTTTGTCAAAGAACTCTGAATGAAAGCAAAGAAAGAACAGATAAGAAATGACAAAAGAAACAAGCAAAAAAAGAAATGGAATGAGAGTAAGAAAAAGAGCATGCTGGAAAAAGGTGGGGTGGCGGGGAAAGAAAAATGGAAAATTAAAGTAAGACAGAAACTTGTTATATAGCTGTGGTCAATTTGGGGTGTTTCAGGCCAAGGTAAAAAGCTAAAAGTTTTCAAAACATTCACCCTCCAAGTGGAAGATTATTGAAAAGCTATAAAAAATAAAAGGTTAAGAATGAGTTGAAGAAAATAATTCAACAAAAGAGAACTTTGAAAAAAGATTTTTAAAAAACAGAATATTGCAAATTAAAGAAACAGGAAAAAATACAGAAATAACAGAGAAAATGAAAGAAAGAAAAATTGAAGAAATGGGAATATATAGCAAAGAATGAAAGAAAAGTCGATGATATGAGAGAAAAGGAAAGAAAAAAAGGAAGAAAATTGAATTAATGAGAGTAGATAAAAAAAAAAGAAAGGCAGAAAAGTTGAAGGGATGACAAAATTAAGAAAATGAAAGGGAGAACTAAAGGAATAAAAGAAAAAAAAGGAAATATTAGCAATATGTCCATTTTTTTTTTTTCAAGAAAAAAAACTATAAAACAGCAGGATAATTGACTGATTTTAATGACATGTCAATTCATATAGGGTTAGGGAATTATGTTCATTGACCATTCATATTTACATTTTTCTTGTATCAACTATACAAGAAAAATGTAAATATGAATGTACAGTTAAGGAGATTTTTCTAACTCTGTCCTGTTGAATATTGATTATTTTTAAACCATAGATGAGATCCTAATAGCTATTACTACACCAAGTCTCCAGAAATGAAGCCTTACAATCAGGGGAAGGTAAGTGTCATACTCAGGAAAACCTTTTTTAGGGGGTGGTGTCTTACCCTTCTGCAGAGGATAAAGTCGGCATATTCTAAACCCTGCTGACAGGGACTTCAAACACTAGCAAATCAAAATACTCATTGTGATAAAAAAAAAAAAAAACAAGTGAAGAGAGAAAGCTGATTTTTCCTCTATTTATTCACCTTGAGAAGAAAAAATCATTTTTTTAAAAAGAATTATGGCTAAAATTTAAATTCAGTTCTTAATTGTCTCTGTAGTTACAGAGATGAAAAGTGTATTCACTTAATTTTTTTGCCCTATAATAATAAAAATCTTTGAATTAAAAATGTTTCCTTTTCTTAGGTGGAAAATTTCTCCTAACAATTCAAATTAAAAGTATTCATTTATCCTACAAATAGTTTTTTTCTTAAAACAAACCTTTCAAAGTTACACTGATCAAAACTTAATATATTTTGTTCTAAGAAGCCAAATTCCCCACTCCTTTCTTCAGTTTTATTCAATCATTTCATCATCATCATCATCATGTCGTGCGGCCAGCACGGATATCCCTGACCCTCTCTCTCCACGTCTCCCTATCATTCATCGCCTCTGGCAGGTCTTCAGGGTTACATCCCATATCATCACATAGCTGCTGTATGTATGTTCGAGCTGGTTGTCCTGCTTTTGATTGGCCATATTCGGGGATCCACAGGAGTACATCACTTACAAGCTCGTCCTTGCTTCTCCAGCAGTGTCCGGCATGTCTGGTTCATCTAGCTTGGATAGTTTTCGTGATAGGTGGTAGGTGACCGTACAGCTTGTGTCTGGTGGGCTGTTGCTGCCAGGACTTGTTCAATATTGCTCTCAACATTCTTGTATAATTGCCGTCTAGCTTCTTCTCCAGCTGTTTAGTCACCGTCCAAGTAGTGCATCTCTATAGCAGAAAAAAATTTCCTCTTAATCCTTGTAAAACTTCATTTCATTTTTTTTAAGTCTTGGGCTTCTTTTACTTTTTCTTCCTGGTGTTTTATTGCTTTTTAATATTTCCAAAATTTATCTATTCTTATTTTATTGTTTAGTCTTTGTACCCATTAATTTGACAGGAAAGATGATTGTTTAGAAATTCAAATATCAACCTTTTATGAATGAACAAGTTCCTTTGTTGAATGGTAGGCAAACAGAAGATGGTGAGGCTAAGAGAGTTTATACCATTCCCAAGGTTATTAGTTGTAAAGTTAACATAATAGTGGTCAAACTTGGTTACTATAATGTTACAGTCCCACATGTTAGCCACCATGTCAGAGGGGCTCTTCATCTTTGATAAATATTAAGATTCATACAGGGTTTTTATAAAAGATGTAACTGTAAACATAAGAGGGTAGAATTTATACATAAATAATTTTCAATGTTCCTATATTCTTCAAGGGGTAACACAGTATTCAGGAACTAAAGTATTCAGTAGTTCAAATAATTACATCATATGCTAGCCTCATTTGAGCATTCATTGTGTTGAATCAACTATCTAATTCTCCAGGGATGAATGTATTTTGTATATAAATCTCACAAATGCATCACACAGATTTTTTTGTGTGAAAATTCTTTACAAAACAGTAATACTGCATTAAATTGATAGAATTCCAGGCCAGAGTGGACCTAGGAACATTGGCAATGAAGAGGTGCTCCACATTTCCTAAAGCTCCAGCATCACAGGACCCTCAACATCAGATTGTTTAGTGTCATATGCAGGACACTTGTTGGGTGGGTCTTACCCCTCTGCAGAGAAGCAGTCAGTGTATTCTACAGCCCCAGCCAACTGGGCAAGAGAATTTGTGTAATAGAGGTTCTACAAAATCAAAATAGCTCAATCTTAAGTCCATCATAACTGTCAAGGTGACAGTTAAAGATGGCCAACTTGAGCTATTTTGATGAAGTGTAACTCACTTGTGAAGGAAATATCTTGGAAAAGATTTCATTGCAGCTATGTTGTTTAAATCAAATAGGTTGGGGGACGAAAAAGATCTATTTGAATCATAGATGGAATCCTGATTGATGAACGGGTAAGTAAAGTAAAGTTAGTGACCCAAAGGCTCCCTTTTCAATAGATACTACACTGAGGTGTAGAGGAGGGTGCTACTCCATTTCCTGGATTGCACCATTTTACCCTTGATCCAAACCTTATAATGCTGAGTTAAGCAAGGAGGGAACATGTACTATTTTTTTAGTCTTTGGTATGACTCAACCTGGGATTGAATCCTAGTCTCCCGAGCTACTGGCAAACACTCTAACCATTATGCCATTGGCCTAATGAGTAGAGTGTTCGCCAATGGTCTGGAAGACCTGGGTTCAAACCCAGGTTGAGTCATACCAAAGACTCAAAAAATGGTACTTGATACAACCTTGCTTAACACTCAGCATTATAAGGTATGGAGCAAGGGTAAAATGGTGAAATCCAGGGAATGGAGTAGCCCCCTCCCCTACTTCTCCGTGTTGTAACTATCAAAAAGGGAGCCTTCAGGTCACCCTCGACTAATGTCGCCAACTTTATTTACACACATATATACACACACATAATTTATTAAGTTAAAATATCTTAGATACAATAAGTAGTATGTCAGGGAGAAATTGAAAAGTCAGGTATGGCTGACCATACATGGAAGGAAAAAGAAACCATCTGCCCTTATGGTATCAAGCTAAAACAAATGACAGGGAAGAAGATAGCATGTCTCAAAGAAGCAGAGCGCATATAGGCTACAGTGACCTGTTGAGTAGACCAAGTATAGAGATAAATACAATTTGGGAACCATTAATCAAAAAGGCTTGAAAAAAATTACAGAAAAAAACCTGATGGAGATATAATGTTTATCATCATCATCATCATATCCGTGCTGCTAGCACGGATATCCCTGGTCCTCTCTCGCCACTTCTCCCTATTATTCATCGCCTCTGGCAGTTCTTCAGGGCTACATCCTCACATAGCTGCTGAATGTATGTTCGAGCTGGTCATCCTGCTTTTGCCTGGCCATATGTGGGGGTCCATAGGAGTACATCACTTATGAACTTGTCCCTGCTTCTCCAGCAGTGTCTTGCATGTCTGGTTCGTCTAACTTGGATGGGAGGCAGGCGGCCGTATAGTTGGTGCCTTGTGGGGTGTTTCCGCCAGGACTTGTTCAATATTGCTTGCAGTATTCTTGTGTAATTGCCGTCTAGCTTCTTCTCCAGCCGTTTAGTTAGCGTCCAAATAGTGCATCCATACAGCAGTATCAATATGACCGCTGCCTGGAAGAAACTGCGTTACATTTTATCAGTCAGGTCTGATTTCCATATGATCGATAGCCTATCAATAGCTGTCCATGCCTTCATTAGCCACATGTCCATGTCCTTTTCAGTTGATGACACGCTGCTTCCTAGGTAGGTGAATTTGTCTACTAGTTTCCGAGGGGTTCCATCTTGTGTGGAGATGTCATAATGTTTATATGTCCAAAATATTCTCTGAATTGTCCATCATGGACATATGGTGCAGAGGATAAGGCATTTGGCTGGAAGGTGCTTCTGAGTGAAATCATTTGCAGGTTGCAGGTTCAATTCCAACAAGTAAGACTAACCAGGAATACTTACTATAACTTAAAACTTGTATCCAGTCACGGTTAATAGAATTGGAACAGTCTACCCCTGTGATTCAAATAAAGAGTTTGAGATTCTGTGTGGACTCCTGAGTTTGACATGAAATTCCTGAAGAAGGCCGAAGGACATATCAGCCAAAACGTGATTATAACAAAGATGAGGTCAATAGTTTGAATATTAGAAATCATAATTATCCAGTTTCATCTCAGAAATTTAGACAAAATCTTAAATACAAGTTGTGAAAATTGTTAGATCTTTTTTAAAACATATATGATACGTTGAAGACCACAGAGTATTTTACTTTTAGGATCTTTTAGTGAAAATGCTCAAGTTTTATTATTTTCTTAATGTTTGCGTTCAGGTGGTGAAGACTTGCTGCCTTAGTAAACACACACACACGTGTGTGTATATATATATATATATATATATATATATATATATATATACACACACACACAAACACACACTTTTGCTTAGTCTTAATACTTATGGACTTAGCCAACATTTTCACTACGACAGCATGTTTGAATTTAGAGTTTTTTTTCTCCTAGAGTGATTGCCTTACCAAGGCTAAAGAAACTAGTCTGGGAGAGAATAGTTGGATTCATGCCTTTCCCAAAAGTATTAGTGCAAAGTGAAATGCAAACAGCCTCATCCAGTATTTGAACTTGGGTTGCCAATTCCATTTCCTCTGACAATAAGTGTTACACGAAGCATATCTCTCTTTAAATCTTTATACTTGAGTAGGATCAGCAATAATACCACCTAAGTGCCACACCAGTTGTTACATTTGAATATGGATTGTATACAACAAATAATGTTTAAATCTTATTGGTCAAACAAATCTATTTGAACCATAAATGGAATCCATATTGGTGAACTAGTTCAGACTTTAAAATCATATAAAGGAATTCTCATAGAAATGTTAACACACACACATATATATATATAAGTTTGATTTTTAATTATACATAAGTATAAAGACTTAAAGAGAGGTGTGCTTTGTGTAATGATTATTTTCATTGGGAAAGTAATTTGTAATGCAAGTTCAAACACTGGCCATCTTTAACCTAAGGGGTTCATATAACTTAATCCTAACCAATCCTTTAAAAAAAAAATTTGTCTGAAAAAAGGATTTCATAGTGGTATAAAAATCTGAAAACTATTCTTTAGATAAAGTATTCATATTAGTATATTTATTTTTATTATTTTGACAAATGGTTTTTTCAGCATCTTCATGTATGTCATATCCAGTAATCATGAAATATATGCATATATAAATGCAGATACATAGTATCTTTAAAAAAATGTTAGCTTTTCTACAGAGTTCCTTCATGATATAATGACTTAAGTCTACCTGTTCACCACCCCTGTCAATAAATCATTGGATTCTTCCTCAGGAGGTCTCTGCAATATCGTTTCTACTTTTAAAGATACTCCCATGGAAACATTAACCTTTTTTCTTTTAAATCCCCTGTAGGAGATAACAAGAATGTATTTATAGGAATAGTGAACATATAGCGCTAATTGAAATATCATAAAGGTAAGAAAAAAGTAAAGTTGGTGGCCGTAGTTGAGGGTGACCTGAAGGCTCCCTTTTCAATAGCTACTATACCAAGGTGTAGTGGAGGGTGCTACTTCATTCCCTGGATTGCTCCTCTTTACCCTTGATCCTTACCTTATAATGCTGAGTGTTAAGCAAGGCGGCATCCAGTACTATTTTTTGAGTCTTTGGTATGACTCAACCTGGAATTGAACCCCAGTCTTCCAGACCATTGGAAAACATTTTATTCATTAGGCCAATGACCCAGTATCATAAGGGTACTCCTATAAAAGTGTTAACATTTTTTTTCATCATCCTCTGCATGCATGTATGTATATATAATCTCCTTATCCACGTTTACTTTCTGATTAAATATTCAGTTGGCACTTTTGTCTACCAATGATAGCATTCAGAAAGTATCCGGTGATTTAACTACTTACAGTTCAGTTAGGTTTAATATCGCTTTTACAATTTTGTCAAAAGCATCTGAAGCCACCCAATTGTGCTGCACATTACCAAAATACTTTAAAACTTTCAATTCAGCCAAGTATAAGGATTACTAATTTCATAGACATATCTGGATTACTGAAATTTTCGCTGTATAGCAGCAAGTTTTGTTGTTTTTTTTCTCTTTCACACGCAGGTTAAAATTTAGTTCATATCAATTTGTGACATTATTAAATTTTCTTAGTTTTTTTATTAGTTCATATTCTTTATTGAGGGTCTCAAAATCCGTGTTTTGTTTCCTTCTTTTTTGTAATGATTAAGTTATGGGATCACACAATATGAAAATGCATTATTGTTATTTGCTGGATGCATGAAAATGCATCAAAAGAGTTGCCAACTGACTCAAGGCAATAAGAACTTTATGTGAAAGAATTATTTTGATGATGAAAGATAGAGATTCTTTGAGACAAGGAACACACCTTTAACAATAGAATTGCATTGTTGACAAATGAAGGAGTCTTTGTGATAATTTCAATACGATATTGCTGGCATAAAAAACATTCAAATTTGAAATTCTTTTACAGTTAATAGAAAAAAAAACACAATAGGTTTAAAATTGTAGTCTTATTGTTATTAAAAAAAAAAAGAAAATAAATGGCCATAAGAAGAAAGTTATGACAATTATGATTATTAAACTCTTTTCAAGGAGGCACAACCAAGTTAACTTAATGATATAGAGTGCAAGTTTTATTTCAATTCCCACATTGTTTTTTGCTGGATTTTCTCAAATATAAATATCTTAAAATACATTTTAACAGCATGTTAGCCTATCCAGGGTCAACTAATGCTTAGAGGTCAGGGAATTGCATTCATATGTTCATATTTACATTTTTTATGTAGTTTCTTAAGTCCCTTCCCCAATGTAGTCATGTGATATCAAGAATTCTGATCTAATATAAATGATTGGCACACTGTTATATTGTTTCACGTATCTTCAACTTATAGCTTCAAGTAAATTTTCGTAATACGAATAATTCACAGTTATATGGTATCAAGTATTCTATCTTACACTAATAATTTTTAAACAGTTCTATTTGATCCGTATATGAGACCAAAATAAGTCTCTCACACTCCACAGAAACAGAGCCTCACCATCAGATGCAGTTTTTAAAAATTGACCTTGTGTCATATCCTGCCCGAGCGGAGGGGTTGGTAAATAGTACCATCAGATGCAGTTTAGTTTGATACTTAGGATACCTCTTTTTGAGAGGGGGTGTCTTATCCCTCTGTAGAAAATACAGTACGCATATTCTTAGCTACATAAACAAGGGCAATAAAAGAAAAAAAAAAAAGAATCACAAGTAGAAAACTATTGTAGGCAAACAAAGAACACTCATTACTTTCTCGTTCTTTGCTAAGAAAATGAGTTATAGAGTTTTGACTGGAAATTGATACACAGCACTCACAAAACTGTGATGAAATCTGATTTTTGAAATAGATGGCTTGGGAAACATTTCTTTTCGGCTTTGGTACTACTGTTAAATATTAGCTAGAATTATAAATTTGTTATCAAATGTTATATTGTCTTTCTATCCAATTCTACTGCTCTGATTAGAAACCTTTGAAAGACACACTGAGGGAAAATCCACAAGATAAAATATTAAAAGTACGAGGACTGACAGAGATCATAGAATCATACAATACAGAAAAAAGAAAACAATGGAAAAACTATGACAGGTGCAGAGACCAAGATAAACCATTAGACAAATTACAGAGTCCTGAAATTAATGAATTGATATATTTGGAGCTTTAAGATACAGGCGTGTTGGATTAGGTTATTGATCAGATAAAGGTAGAGTGGAAGGAATGCATAGAAAAGGAGTTTTACCATAGGAATATGCTGAAAACAAGTTTTACCATTGAAATGCACTGGAAACAATCATTTTTTTAACATAGAAAGTATTTTTTACTCTAGAAATACATGGAAACCATAGAAGTGCAGTGAAATAAGTTTTTACAATAAAAATGTAAAGGAGTCAATTTTTACAACAGAAAAGATAATTATCAGTTGACAGTTTAGTTATTTGGTTGATTGGTTTCATGACATCTTAACAATTTTGGAATTATTTAATAATGAAGTCAATCTTGTCTTTACAAATAATCTCCTGGTTTTAAGTAACTAATGGTAATTATTTGTAAATAATTATAACTTCAAGTTTCTCTTTATACAAATTATTTCCTATAAGTACAACCACACTGGACCAGAGTGGACCTGGGAGTGGCGGCAGTAAGTAATTCCAAACACCCCAGACCTCCAAAACTGAATACAGTATAATATCATAATCAGGATATTCCCCTTTTGTGGGGATCTCACTCTTCTGCAAGAAATATAGTCAGCATGTCCTAAGCCAACCTAACATGGCCAAAAAAACAGAAATTAGATAAACATTACAAATATTGCAAATGATTTTACTAAATACATTCAAGGTCAGAAAAGTAGGACTTTTTGGACTAATTTTAATTGCATGTCAACCCATCCAGGGTTATTCTATACAAAGAAATTAGGAAGTTATTGATTTTATGTTCATATTTATATTGTGTTGCTTAAGATATTTTTTTGTACATGGTCTTTACAAATAATTTTCAAGCAGACGTATTTGACCCAGGTACTACCACTCCAAATCAGAGTTGGCTTGGGAGTAATGGAAGTGAAGAGATACTCTGCACTCCCTAGATCTTGAGAACTGAGGCCTCATCATCAGATGCAGTTTAGTATTATACCCAGGACACCTCTTTTTTCGAGGGGGGTCTTATCTCTCTTCAGGAGATACAGTTAGCATATTTTAATCCCCACTGACAGGCTGGTAGGATTTTTGTTCATCAAGAATGAGTCAAGCATTACTGACAAAATAGAGTAATTATGATTCATATACATGTATATATCAAGAGAAAAAAAAGAATCAATGTTTCATATGCAAGTTGGTTCCATATATGCTTTATTCCACCTGTTTCCATTTCAGACTAAAAATGGAGGGCAAAAAAAAAAAAAGAATAAAAACACTTGCTGACTCCTACCTTCTGCAATAATTTTATTGGTGAGGAGTCCAGTCAAGAAAAGTTCAAAAGATTCAGATATACAACCACCAAACCATACATCTTTCCCCACCCAGTTTAGTAAGTACCTCTGCCCCAAGTGTCTTTGATATTTTTTTTCACTAACCTTCATGAGTCGACCATGTCAGTAATTCAGTCTTGAAAACTTCCTTGTGGATCTCATTTGAAACACAGACTCTTTCCTGATGGTCATTTCATTTTCCCCATTTCAGCTTTTTATTGCTTCCCTGTTTAGACTGGATGATAGAGTTGTAAATAGATGCCCTTTGATACAACTTTTACTCTTCATGTTAGTTTATATTAAAACATGGCTCGGAAAACATAATTTCTTTTCGGCTTTGGTTTTACATTTACTAACATCCTGTTCTCCTGATTTGCCCTTACCTTTTTTCTTTTTACTTCCATTTTTTTTCTTTATATCCAATTTTTGGAATTTTTTTATCGTAACTTCTTAATGAAATATTCCTCTATGAACTTTTATAAGCAAATGTATGGCTTTTGGTATATGTGTGTATAGAGGGTCTTATGTGTGAATGTGTTTTTGTATAAGGAAACTTATAAGGGTCAGAAAAAGTAGACCCCTATATTTCTATATGTGAACTGAAATGATGATTGAAAATGTTCATATGCACATTAACTTTTTTTACATATACATAAGCTTATACAATCATGATAAAGTGGGTATCTTATCTTGACCTATATGAATAAAAATATCCGTTATTCATGAAAAAGTAAATGGGATCTCTCTATATACCAACTGATAAAATAGCAGTAGTATTTTCACTTTTTTCAAAATGTTTGAGAAGTTCTTTGTAAATTATAGAAATAGTATTAAAATAGTTGTATAATGTTAAAAGTAAATATACTTCAAAGATTTTCCAAATAAACATAGTAGTTATTCTTGTATAATTTCATTGTATGTGTAGGTCAGGGTTTCTCAAATATTCCTTGATGTGACCCTGGTAACCAGATTTAATCAACCGAATATTAATTTATATAACCCAATTTACATGAGAAAAGAATCAGCAATTTTTACAGTTTGTGCAACCCACTGCTTTAGCCATATATACACCAGCAAATTTAAGAAAAAAAAAATTTTTAAGTTGGTTCCTTAGTAAAATGACATATCAATCTTTATGGGTTATTTAATGCAAAAGCCATCGTTGTAAAAGAACATGAGTAATACTATTTAGCCCATAGCTGGGGGAAGGAGATAAAAGGGGTTCTGGAGACCAAATTTTCTTCCAGTCCAGCACTTTAGTCATTATGCCATAAGGACTCCCCCACAAAATATTTAAGGGATATTTTACTTTGGTTTTATGGCATATCAACTATTATAAGTCATTCAATGCCAAATCATCTTCAGACATATATATTGAATATATAGGTCCAATTTGTAAACACATTTTGTAGATACCCTACTTAAATAAACCTGAGCTCTTTTGGCACACATTTAAATGGTTTTAAGCATTACAATATAAAAGTCAGTACATACTCCTATGGACCCCTTTACATGGACGAGCAAAGACAGGACGACCAGCTAGAACCTACATACAGCAGCTCTGTGCCGATACAGGAGGTAGTCTTGAAGACCTGCCAGAAGCAATGAATGATAGAAAAGGGTGGCAATAAAGGGTCAGGGATAGCTGTGCAGATGGCACAACATCATGATGATGATATAAAAGTCACAATATCAGTCATTTGTTTGTACACAGTTTGTTCTATTTGGCCCATGAATAGAACCCTATCAGGTGCTAATACTCTGGGTCAGAATGGAACTGAGAGCAATGGCAATGAAGGGGTACTCCATATTCCTCAAATCTCCAAGGCCTTGCCATCAGATTGTTAAATGCCATATCCAAGGACACCCGTTAGTGTATTCTACAGCCCCCACTGACTGAGCTAAGGGATATTTTAGAATTCAGTATTTTCATACCGTTTCAAATATAATTGTTTTTAAATGTTTTCTTTCATCAAAATAGGATTATATGGGTTGTTAATGATCTGGATCTATTCACTCAGAGCCTGATCATATATTTATGTTTGGAACAGGTCATATGTGAACCCATCACTCACAGCCATCACACTCAATCAAGCATGTTCTTAGAAGGATGATATTAGGCAACTAGTCAATACGATCCAGTAATTTTTGCTATCCTATGATAAAAGGGGCTAATAAATGCAAACAAGTAAATTCAATTGATATGGGTTTCTTTGTTTGACTTTTGGGGTTTTATGGCATATCAACCTTAGGATTCCCTTGATAAGCCCTTCTTAAAATCAACCTTTGGTTGTGGCCCTGGAAAAGGAACAATGGCAGACTTGGGGCCTTTAATTAGGCACCTAGTTTCGACTAGGCTACCTTCGGGTTGGTGAGCTGCATTTTTGTCTCCTTTGTCCCCCATGCACGGCACTAGACCAAGCGTCTAGTTTAAGCCGTTAACTGGCATACGTGCCCGGACCCACATTTGGGTTCGTGAAACTGCTTGCCTCATCAGGCTCACATTGCACTAAGTGAGCCGATGAGCAGCACAGACAAGCAGGGTTCGAGTCTCGGCTCGTTCCCGACCTTCCCCTCCCCTTTATCCCCACTTTAATCGGCCTTCGGGCTTTTGACCTTGTGTCAAGTCGTGTCTGGTGGGAGGCAGCGACAAATACTTGGCTGATTTTAATTATATGTCTCACAATTAGATGTCTATATGAAGGTTAATCAGGGTGCCTTTTGAGGTACAATCACTGGCAAATCATTAACTGAATTTGAATCAAGCTAGGTGCACCTTACATGCAGTCTTACACTACCACTAAGCAAAGCTTAGTAAATAAAACTATGCAATTATATCAGAACTATTATTGCTAGATATATAATAAAATTTTTTTTTAAAAAAGTGTATGTTATTATGCATGTGATCTTCTCTCCAGGCCCCACAGCGTCTCTCCTTTCTTCCAGATATTAGCATAATGATTACAGTGTTTGCCAATGGTGCAGGAGACCAAAGTGCAATCCCAGGTTGAATCATACCAAAGACTAAAAAAATGGTGCTTGATGCCTCCTTGCTTAACACAGTATTATAAGGTAAGGATCAAGGGTAAAATGGAGCAATCCAGGGAAAGAAGTGGTGCCCTCCCCTACACCTCGGTGTAGTAGCTATCGAAAAGGGAGCTTTCAGGTCACCTTGCCTAGGGTCGCCAACTTTACTTTTATTACGTATGTTAAATCTATGAAGTTATGTTAACTATTATGCATTATTTTGGTATGTAACTGACTCATTGGCCTAGTGAGTAGAGTGTTCGCTAATGGTCCAGGGGACCTGGGTTCAATCCCAGGTTGCGTCATACTAAAGACTTTAAAAAATGGTACTTGATACCTCCTTGTTTAACACTCAGCAATATAAGGCATGTATCAAGAGTAAAGTGGAACACTCTAGGGAAAGGAGTAATGCCCTCCCCTACATGTCGGTGTAATAGCTATAGAAAAGGGAGCCTTCTGGTTGCCCTCAACTACAGTCACCAACAACTTATTAGGTATGTTATTTACCATGGCTAAATATTGAAACAAAAAGAGTGTGGAAAATAAGGAAAATGAATACTAAAATCTTTTACTTAATTATTAATTTGCCCAGTCGGCTGGGGCTGTAGAATACACCGAATGCACCTCTGCAGAGGGGTAAGCCCCCCCCCCCAATGAGTGTCCTAGATATGACACTAAACAATCTGATGGTGAGGTTCCAGCAGTGCTGGAGCTTTGGGGAATGCGAAGTACCCCTTCATTGCCATCGCTCCCAGGTCCACTCTGGCCCAGAGTGGTAGCACCTGATAGGGCCCTATCTATGGGTTAAATAGAACTAACAGCATACTTATGCTAAAATGAATTGTTTGAGTAAACTGAATAGCTTGAAATAGAAATGTTTTTCACAATTAAACCGTACTTACATTTAAACTACGTGATTATGCTTAACTGAATTATTTGAAATAGATCTGTTTTTTGACATTAAAACTGTATTTACAATTAACTGAATTGTTACATATAACTGCTTGAATAGTTTGAAATAGAAATGTTTTTGACAAACTGTGTACTTATGCTTAACTGAATTGTTTTAAGTAGAACAGATTATTCACATAAAAATGGATTTGGCGTTAAATAACCTTCAAAGTTTAATATGCCATAAAACCCATCAAACCAAACCAAACCATTAATTATTAATTCTTCTATAACCAAAATTGTTCAAGTGACTTCCATGAAAGAAATATACTTGAGATGTTTGTTCCATGTTTTATCAAAAGTTATTTATTTATTTATTTTTCAGTTTCATGCTGCTTGTTCTAATAGTTGATGAGTATATTGTAATATATTCAACAGCACAGCTTGGCCACCGTGGCTCATAGTATTGTGTTCAAAGGAACGCACAATTTTACATGGGGTCAAATGAAAGCAAACCACATTATCTGAACACGCAATTTAAATATACTCAAATCAGTAAATATCATTGCGTCTTTTCCTTTTCAAAATTTCCCTTGACTTATAAAAACTTTCTATTAACCTTATAAAATATGTTGAAAATACCTTATCTGGTTTGATTAAGAATGTATCAAGACAGAATATATATTATGTTTAACTAAAGTGTGGTTGGTTTGTTTGTTTTCTTAATGGCACATCAATCTTAATGGGTCATTTAATGCCGAAGCAATTCCTCTAAGAGAATAGTATTGGTACTATTTAATCCATAGTTGGTGGAGAATAAGGAGTTTAACACTTTTCCCAAAGGTATTAATCTAAAAGTGAATGCAATACTATAACTGGAGTTTGAACTCCTAACTATGATGTTGCAGCCCAGCACTAAACCACTTGGACCTTCCCCTCAAAATGAGTGCACAGTTGATTAACTAATATACTCTTTTCTATTATATATTAGAGCAGGTTTAAAACCTAAAATATAAAATGTTTTTTGTAACACACTTCATCATTCAGAGTTTCAGGTGTTACTTCAATCATCAGACCGGAAGATGATGATTGCATCATAATATATATATATATATATATATATTGACAAAATCAAAGAGAATGGCTTCGAACTGACGAAGAAAAGAAGCAGAAGATATCCCGCAACAACAATTACCGACGCCGACTACGCCGATGACATAGCGATACTGGCAAATACACCTGACCAAGCCGAAACACTTCTGCATAGCCTGGAACGAGCAGCAGCAAGCATAGGCCTCCATGTTAATGCACACAAAACGGAATATATGTGCTATAACCAAACGGGGGACATCTCCACTCTAGAAGGAACCCCTCTTAAACTAGTAGACAAATTCACGTACCTAGGAAGCAGCGTCGAATCAACCGAAAAGGACATCGAAACGAGGTTAACGAAAGCATGGACAGCTATCAATAGGCTATCGACTATATGGAAATCAGACCTAACCGATAAAATGAAACGCAGTTTCTTCCAGGCAGCGGTCACATCGATACTGCTATATGGATGCACTACATGGACGCTAACAAAACAGCTGGAGAAGAAACTAGATGGCAATTATACAAGAATGCTGCGTGCAATCCTCAACAAGTCCTGGCAGCAACACCCCACAAGACACCAACTGTACGGCCACCTGCCCCCTATCACCAAATCTATTCAAGTTAGGCGAACCAGACATGCAGGACATTGCTGGAGAAGCAGAGATGAACTCATAAGAGATGTACTCTTATGGATCCCCACACACGGCCGCACAAAAGCAGGACGACCAGCACGAACGTACATTCAGCAGCTATGTGAGGATGCAGGTTGTTGTCCTGAAGACCTACCTAGGGCGATGAACGATAGGGAGGAGTGGCGAGAGAGGGTCAGGGATATCCGTGCTGCCAGCACGATATGATGATGATGATGATATATATATACACACACACAGACCACATCAGTTAGGTCAGTAAATAGACTTAAACAGAATAATCTGAAGGAAGTGCTCAATGCACGGCTGATTAATATATGTAAACATATTTAGAAAAAAAACCCTATGCAGAGCAAAATATCATTAAGAACAAGAAAATAAATATTTTCCATTACAAATTTATTTCATTCCTGTCAAGATACAGGCAAAATCAATTTATAATGGTTTGGTTTTATGGCATATCAACTATTGTAGGTTATTTAATGCCAAATCCATTTTTATACATATAAACAGTTCTATTTCAAACAACTCATAAGTATGCAATTTAAATGTCAAATTAGTTCTATTTCAAACAATTCAGTTTAGTATATGAGAACAGTTCCATTTCAAACAATTCATTTGGTTTAGTATTAGTATGCTCTTTAGTTCTATTTGACCCATAGATAGGATCCTATCAGGTGCTACTACTGTGGGCCACAGTGGACCTGGGAGCAATGGCAATGAAGTCGTACTCCGCATTCCTCAAAGTTCCAGCATTACTGGAACCTCACCATCAGATTGTTTAATGTCATATCCAAGACACTCATTGGTAGGGGTCTTAGCCCTCTGCAGAGGTGCAGTCTGTAAATTCTACAGCCCCAGCTGACTGGGCCAAAATTTATAAGGGAAAATATTTAATTATTTTCTTGTTCTTAATGAGATATATTAGAGAGAGAGAAAGCATTACTCATAGGTAAGGGCACCTCTAACAATTTACTCATAAAATGTCAATTTTATTCTGAACCAAAAGATACCACAATTTTGTTTCAAGTTGAATGCTATAAAATTAAAATGGATATTATTAGACATTATCTATGACCAAACTCTACAGCACTGAAACAAAAATTTAAATATGTACGAATCCAAAAATAAGTACACCTCATATTTATACAATTTTAATTTGGGTTACAGTTTCAATGGTGGAGAATTCAGTAATAAAATATATCTAATAACAGTCATTTTGATTGCAGAATGATCAACTAGAAATAACAATCTGCGTTTCGAAAAATTAACTTTTTATAAAATGAATATACTTATTTATAGACAATACTAAATAATTGAGCAAACAAGCATATAAATTTATACGCATAAGGAAATACATGCATACCCATCTCAGTATACATGGAGTAGTGTAATGATTAGCAAGCTAGTTTTGCAGGACATTAGTAGTGAGTTCGATTCTCACTGAGTGCCCCATACTTCTGGCATTGTGCCATGACTAGCAAAGGCGTGGAAAGCTAGCAATAGATTATTGGCTATATAGAAGTCAGACTTATCTGATAAAATAAAATGCAATTTTTTCCAAGCAACAGTCATGTCAATGCTACTATATGTAAGCACCACATGGACACTGACTAAGATTATAAAGAAAAAGCTTGACAGCAATTGCACAAAAATGCTATGAGCTATATTGAACAAATCCTGGAGGCAACATCCCACAAAACAGCTCTATGGCCACATACCACCCATCTCGAAAACTATCCAAATTAGATGAACAAGACATTTGGGACACTGCAGGAGAAGTAAGGATGAACTCTTTAGTGATGTTCTCTGATTGACCCCTTCACACAAACAAGGAAGCGTTAGGTCACCAGCTAGAACTTATCTAATACAGCTTTGTATTGACACAGGATGTAGCCGGGAAGTCCTTGCAGAGGCGATGGATGATAGAGACAAATGACAAAAGAGGGTCAGAGAAATCTGTGCGTGTGGCATGACATATATAGATATAAATAATACGGGTTACAGTATATGCATATATCTGTAATATATTTAGATCTTTTTGGAAAAGCAATCTCATAAGGAAAAAGTAATCTCACATTTATACCCTCATAAATATCAACAAGATTATCAAACTCATTCTTAGAATTAGCAGCAATGTAATCATTGTTAATATCATGACTTCCCCGCCCACAAAACTGCAAGAATATTCAACTTCTCATTAGTTCAATCATTAATGACAAAAAGGATAATTGTTGAAGCTCTATAATTTCTGATTACACCATCATGATCATCATTAACACTTTATTGCTGATATAAACAATCTTTATAGCTATTTTTTTCAGAGTATTTCAGCAATTCTGACATTAAAATTCTTTCTTTTTGTCTTATCAACTCTATTCATTGTATTTTCATTGAAACCTCATAATTATAACAATATTTTACTCATATATACAGTACTCCCTTGATAGAGTCTGAAATATAAGTAAGTAAAGTTGACGACTGTAGTTGAGAGTGACTGGAAGGTTCCCTTTTCAGTAGATACTGCACCGAGGCATAGGGAAGGGTGCAACTCCTTTCCCTGGATGGGTCCCCTTTACCTTTGATACGTACCTTATAATACTGAGTGTTAGGCAAGGAGGTATCAAGTACCATTTTTTAAGTCTTCGATATGACTCGACCTGGGATTGAACCCCAGTCTCCCTGACCATTGGTGAACACTTGACCCCAGGCCCACTTCCTACCAAAAAAAAAACAACAAAGTGTCCTGGGTATGACACTAAATCATATTTAGTGGTGAGGCTCAAGTTTCGAAGCTCTAGAGAGTATGGAGTTACACTTTCATTGCCATTTCTCCCTGGTCTTCTCTGACTCTGAGTGACAGTGTCTGTTAGGGTCCTCTAGATAGGTCAAGTAGATCTTTTTGAGATAAGGAAATGTTCAGTCATTTAAGATGGTTGTGAAGATAGATTTTTATACTTTATATAATGATTGGACACCATAATTGTTTAACCGACTCCAACAAAAAGTAGCCCAACAAGAGTTGACATTATATAACATTGTCTCTGATATGGGAACTTATTTTTAGTCTTAAAGTCAAATTAATGGTTGGATTGGATCTGTTGATTTAAACTTAAAATTATTTTATCATCTGCTCTTTTGAATTTAATGCATACAATACTGTATGACATCTTTCATTGTTGTGTGCATAATTTGCATTCCTGAACAGGCATCATTTCATCTGTTTCAGATATTTATCATAAATTATATCATAAATTCTTTGAGGAAATCCATTTCATGCCGTAAGTTCTCCAAAACTAACCCCTATCCTTATATATCATGGAAAAATATGGCCCATAAGAGGTTGCAAAAAAACAAATATCAAGAATACATAAAATCTCTACCTTCCCTCATTCTCGATCTTGGTAAAGACCTAGTAAGGATTATAAGAAAAAGTAAAGCCGAAAATTAGATAGAATAATAAACGAGAGTTAATCACTTAAATGAATGCAATAAACTAGCACAAAGAGTTCAAGACTAATCATGACTGGATAGGAAAGGTGATCCACTGAGAATTATGCAAGATATTAAAATTTGATGATATTTCTAAATAGATATGTAGAAACCAGAATCCATCTTAGAAAATTTGATGGGATCTCAGAATACAAACAAACCGCCTAATACTAGCCTAGTGTTATCAAAACATGTTATTTAGTGGGTTTTGCTGTTCTGGCAGACAACAGTAAAAATGAAAGAAAATAAAAAGATAGACAAATACTTAGATCTTGCTAGAGAACTGAAAAAATCTATGGCACATGCTAATCACTGTGATACCAATTGTATACATGTGTGTTTGCATGTATATATAATCTAATTACTTGACCAATTATCATTCATTTTTATATCATATATATAGTTAAAAAAAGTTGGTGACCATAGTCAAGGGTGACCTGAAGGCTCTTTTTTCAATAGTTACTACACCGATGTCCACCTCCTTTCCCTTGATCCATACCTTACAATGTTGAGTGTTAAGCAAGGAGGCATCCAGTACCACTTTTTGAGTCTTTGGTATGACTTGACCTGGGATGGACTGGTCCATATATACATATAAAAAATGAATGATAATTGGTCAAGTCATAAGATTCTGAAATAAATTTTTCTGAAACATTGTGCGTGTGCTTTTATATATATATAAATTAACCAACTTGTCTCACTACACAGAATTTCATGCTGATATGAGAGAAAGAGAACAATATAGTTAAACTACTTAAAACTCTTTAACAAGTTGAGATAGAATGTATTATCATATAATACGCATTTCTGTTTGATTATTGTAATCAGTAGGTATCATTATTTTCAGTTTAGTTTGAAAAGGTGATTGCTATCATCTTCAAAATGAAGAATCAATCACAATTATCATTGATTATTTATATGATCAAATAGTAAAATAAATCCATTTATCATCTATCTGCAAGGCGTTATCCAAAATTATGGGGAATTTGAACAGATTGAGCAATCCATTGATTTGTCAAGTTTTTCAGTAATTTTCCTTGTCTTGCTGGACAATTCACACACATCTTCATCATCATGTCATGCGGCTAGCACGGATATCCCTGACCCTCTCTCTCCACGTCTCCCTATCATTCATCGCCTCTGGCAGGTCTTCAGGGTTACATCCTGTATCATCACATAGCTGCTGTATGTATGTTCAAGCTGGTCGTCCTGCTTTTGATTGGCCACATGCAGGGGTCCACAGGAGTATATCCCTTACGATCTCATCCTTGCTTCTCCAGCAGTGTCCGGCATGTCTGGTTTATCTAGCTTGGATAGTTTTCATGATAGGTGGTAGGTGACCGTATAGTTGGTGCCTTGTGGGGTGTTGCTGCCAGGACTTGTTCCTTAAAATATCATAAACTGTACATAATCATACGTGTTTTCTATAAATGTTTTCCTTCTTTGATAAAGCCATTTTGGCCCTTATTTTCTTTTATCCTTTGGTTGGTTTCATGTTATGGCAACTCTAGTTGGATTATTTAATACTGAAGTTAGTCTTATTTGCCAGAAATTTTATGATTTCATGTAACTTTTGCTATATAATATTACCCAGTCAGCTGGGGCTGTAGAATACAATGACTGCACCTCTGCAGAGGGGTAGGACCCCCCCCCCACGAGTGTCCTGGATATGACACTAAACAATCTGATGGTGAGGTGCCAGTCATGATGAAGCTTTGGGAAATGCAGAGTACCCCTTCATTACCATGGCTCCCAGGTCTACTGGGGCCTGGAGTGGTAGCACATGATAGGGCCCTATCTATGGGTCAAATAGAACTAAACTGTAATTATGCTAAATAGAAATGTTTTGATATGTAAACTGGGTAGTAATGCTCAACGGAATTGTTTGGAATAGAACTGTTTTGACATTTAACTGTGTGGACTAAAACTATACTAATGTTAAACTGAATTGGTTGAATAAGACTGTTTAACTAAACTGAATAGTTTGAAATAGAAATGTTTTTGACAATTAAACTGTACACTCATATTCAACTAAATTGTTTCAAATAGAACTGGTTATTTGTATAAAAAATAGATTTGGCATTAAATAAAGGTTGATATGCCATAAAAACCAAACGATCCAATAAAAAAATGATAATTTGTTTGAATACTAATATGGTTTCATGTATTCTTATTTAACACTAATAATTTTCAAACAGATTTATTTGAGGTAAAAATGTTGTGGTAATAGATACTACTGCTACTCTTGATCAAAGTGGATGTGGATATAATGACAATGAAGAGGTACAACACACTATCAAATGATCCAGAACTAGTGCCTCACCACGAGATGCAGTCCAGTGTCATACCCTGAACATCATTTTCTTGGTGAGGGATACAAACAAGCACATTCTAAGTTTTGCTAACAAGGCTCTCGATCTTTTGAGTGGCACCTAGTGCGTGTGTGAGTATATATATATATATATTAAATAACTTACTGAATAAAAGCACTTACGGTAAGGGAAAAAAAATCTGCCAGTAATTCGAAGATAAAAATATACAACAAATCACTGTCTAGGGGAATAAAAATGATTGGGAAAAAAAAAAAAAAAAAAAAGAAAAGGCCAACCTTGTCACACCAATTGAAAAAAAAAATCAACAGATATGCAATCGATTGGTCAAAAGAAAAAACACACTGTAAATTGCTGCTAAGCTACAAGTACAAAAAGTGCTCAATACTTAGTAGAGCAAAATAGTTACAAAAATTATTTCATGAGTCAGGAACTAACCTACTACAGTTTTGCCTAAGCGGCTCATCAGGGTACAAGTTCAGGATTAGGTACCCTGATGAGCCACTAAGGCGAAAAGTGTAGTAGGTTAGACCTGACTCATTAAATAATTTTTGTAACTATATATATATATATATATATATATATATATATGTGTGTGTGTGTGTGTGTTCCATTACTGAGGCAGTTAAATCAGTAAACAAGCAAAACATCACTCTTCTATTAAAGTCAACCAAGCTCAAATCACAAAGGAATTTTGTTGTGTGGCAAGTTTGATTCTCACTGAGTGCACTCTTAGTGTGTCTAGAAAGTTAACATTAGTCACTATATTCGTATAATTTCATTGTTGGTTACAGAGTTTCAGTGGTGTAGAGATACATAATGATGTTCATTTTTATTGTATTATGATACCAATTGAATTTCAGTCATCCATATAGAGCTAAAATTTTCATCATGCTTGTATGAATGTAACTGCAACTAAGCAAAAATGGTACATCATAGCAAGATATTTATTAGAGCAATGTACTTAGGATGCTCTTATTCAAGATAATGTAATTTACAATCCAGTTTGTAGCTGAATGATTTTGTAAGTTTTGCTAAACATCTTTTTTTAAAATCACCCTAATTTTTCATATATGTTTACCAACACTGTTACAATAGCAAAATATGACACAAGTTCAATCTTTTTAAGAGGAGTTTAAAAAGTTTTAATTCAGGGTTTTCCTTCTAGACGGGTTGCCACAATAAGGTTAAAGAGCCCAGTCTGCCCCTACAATTTACCTATAGCAGGAGCGAGGATTGTTGGAGTCATATCTTTCCTAAACGCTACCTCCCCCATCCAGGGTTTGAACTGATTGCCAAATTCCTTTTCTATGCCAATATCATTTCCCCATGAATGTACATATTAAATACATCCATATAATGCAACATTGGCCTAGCAGTTAGAGTGTTCACCAATGGCCTGGGAGACCTGGGTTCAATTCCAGGTCGAGTCATAACAAAGACTTAAAAAAATGGTACTTGATGCCTCATTGCTTAACACAGCATTATAAGGTACAGATCAAGGGTAAAGTGGAGAAATCCAGAGAAAGGAGTAGCGCCCTCCACTACACCTTGGTGTTGTAGCTATTGAAAAGAGAGCCTTTGGGTCACCCTCGACTATAGTCGCCAATTTTACTTACTTACATATTCTTAAACAAAAGTATCAATGTTATCATTAGATCACTTTCACCGCGGGAGCCTAACAAGTTTACGAGTCGTCTAGTAAGCAGTAAACTTCATTTTATTGCCATCCTTCATACTAATCAATAATTATTACTATTGCCACTATTAGTCCATGCATGTATGTAGTGTGTATTCTTTCTACTAATAAGCTTTCAATCGTTTTTTGCTTGTGATTCATTTCTTCCTTAGATATGCTCATGCAAAGATCTCAGATTTGCCCAAGGATGTAATTTGTTGGTCAATGTAATGACCTTCATTAAATCTGGAACTGACCTGATCCTTTCCACCCCTTCTGGTTTAATTGTTATACTTTTTAGATACCGCATTTCATCAATTCCAATCAAAATGTCTTCATTGACCACAGAAACAATTCATCCTTTTTTGTTTCTTTTCTTCCATTTTCTCCCTTGTTTAATCTCCATTCTTTCTTTGAATTCATTTGTTCTATTGTTTAAATTGGCTCAGTTCAGCCAATTTTGAATCGGTAATGGATGCTATCCTACAATTCTGATTGAATTACCTATCTTTTTATTTTTTTTGCAGATCCTTTCATCTTGTCGTGATAGACAAAAATCTTTGCCCATTTCATTCTTTACTTTTTTTGTTAATCTCAGTTAGCAATTCAACTTGGTTACACCCTATTTTTTTTTTGTTTATTTTTGTTTGATTCCATCGACCCAAAAGTTGTTTTATTCCTGAATAAATCATAAAAGAACAACTCTACCAAAAAACTGGCTCTGACAAATGGGGTTCAAGGAATTTTAATCAGAGGCATTTAAAAAGTCAGCGCTTTGGTCTAAAGTCCAAAAATTGACCAAATTAAAATTAACCTCTTATCTATCCAATCCTACGACTACTCATTGGTGAAAAAAGTGGCAAAGAGGTAGGTTGTACCAGTATTTAATAACATTAATCCTTATAAGAAATATGATTCTAAAGTTCTGAATGTGAAAGCTACAGACTATTGTTTTCAGCCTACACAACTAGTTGTAAGGGCTAAATTCAACAATCTCTTACTAACAAGGATTAACTACTTCACAAGAAAGAAGAATGAAATATTGAAATTTTCAAAATGACTAATGGAATTTCTAATCATGGTAGACATTTTTTCAATATTTCACTTCAAATTGAAAATTTACTGTCAAGAAAGATTTCCCAAACTAAGTCTACCAACCAACTGGAATTTTTTGTAAATAGAATATTATATTTTTGGAACAAAATATCTAATCGGATAAAAAATCCATAATGTGAGAAATTTTAAGATTAAATAGGATGATTTCAGAAAAAAAAAAAATGGTAAGAAAAAAATTTAAGAGGGCATTTTTGAGAACTATCAATTTAATGCTTTACAGAATTTGATCTATATACAGATATGGTATCAATAGAGGATATGTTCTATGCAAAGACATTTTAAAGGTTGGTGTGAGAAGATAGTAAAAGCAGAGAGGCACAAGAAGGTATAATAAAAAAAATATATAGCAATAATATTAAGTATGTGTTTATGCTTTTAAAAATTGAAATTTCTTTCACTTTCAAGAATATCTTTACTTGAAATAATTAAGTCTTGATGCAGTGATTGACAAAATGGTCTCTTTTGATAAAGACTTCTCAAAGAAAATAATTTTGTGAGTAAATAGAAATTAAATTTGGTTACAAGAAGTATATCAAGTAAGATGTATGAGAAGCCCTACTCTGGAACATTATTATTGTAGTGAGATTAATCCTCACTGAGAGACCCACATTTAAATCCTTGTTTAACACTAAGCTGGGTAAATTTTTAAAATAGCCTTACAATGAAGTAGTGATTAGTAAGTTAGTCTCTCTAAACCATTTGTACTGTTGTGAGTGATCTTCACCAAGTGGTCTACAATTTTTGTCTAATGCAAGATTAAATTAAAAGTGCTAGCTTGGTGGATCAAATAGTTCTATATGTCCCAAAAGCATCAGTTGTGACGACTAAAGTTGATGAAAAAAATGTAGATTTTGAGTACTGAGTTCATTTTTGAAAATTTTACGAACTTAGAAGATTGTGGTACACAAACTTATACAAACTTCAATTTAGCCTCTTGTTAAATTAAGCCTAGTCAATATAGTTAAGGATTGAATTTGTTTTTCTTCATATGTTATCATCAAGCACTAATCTAATAAGCTGAATTGCCATTTCAAAAGTTTGCCAAGTGAACATTATAACACATCACTCAATAAGTCCCAGGCCAAACTAATAAAACAAGTTTTTAGCAAAATTCAACTCTTCATCAACATTAGTCTCCTTCTAGAGTGATACACTGATTCCAATGCTTCTCTAACAATTCGATGCCTTTTTTGTTAAACAATTTGTCTTTGGCCTCAAAATATGCCTCAACTTCCAATTTCACTTCCTTATTGGAGCCAAATCTCTTTCCCTGGAGCATTCTTTTGAGCTTTGCAAGCACTCAGAAGTCGCTGGGGGTCAGATATGGAGAATATGGTAGGTGTGGAAGTAATTCAAAGTGCTATTCATAGAGACTTGTGACATGGTGTATTGTCTGGGTGAAAGAGCACATTTTTCTTCTTCATTTGTGGCTGTTTTTGGTGATTTCTTCCTTCAAATGCACCAATAATGCAATATAATATTCGCTATTGTTGGTTCTTCTTTTCACAAGGTAATCAATGAAGAAAATACCTGGCACATCCCAAAATACGGAGGACAAAACATTGCCTGCTAATGTTTGTGTCTTTGGTTGCTTTCACCTGCTGCTGTTCATCACTCATCTGACAGCTGATTTCACTCCAGAGTAAAGAGGTAGATCCATGTTTCATCCATTGTCCCATATTTTTGCAAAAACTCCTTTTTGTTGTGTTGAAACAGTTGCAAACAATGCATTGAATCGTCGATGCGTTGTTGTTTTTGATTGACTGTGAGCAAATGAGACACCCACTTTAAAAACAGCTTTCTCACTGACAAATGTTGTAGCAAAATTGGTGAATACACTACCTTCTGATATCTTTAACTCCTCTACTATCTCATGTAACTTCAATTTACGAGTGGCCAAAGCAAGTTAATGGAGTTTTTTTTAATGTTTCCCGGGACAACTGCCGAATTTGGGCAAGCTAAGAGTTTAGCATCATGTCTGTATGATTATGTCTAAAGTCAGCATACCACCTCTTAACCATTGTTTCTGACAGAGCAGTTTGAATAGCACTTATCAAGCCATTGCTTTGCTTGAACAGAATTTTTTCCCCATCAGAAAGCAATGCTTCATCAACACACGCAATTACAATTTTCTATGGTTTTAGAAATTAGCAACAGTAGCTTCACTTAAACAACTAATTTGTAAACTAATTGTCCGATTGGGCTCAAATTTTGACCCATGCTATTTGAAGCTTATGACTTTATGAAAATCATATGGATTTTGAGTGATGTGTTATATATATATATATATATATATATATATATATATATCCATCTACACAAGCAGGGTTTGACAAAAGGTTAGTTTCTTGGCAGAGTTTAAATGGGTTGAATTAAAAGTTTCCTTCTGGTTGTCATACCAAGGCTAAAAAGCCCAGTCTGCCCTATTATTTACTCATAGCTGGAGGGAGAATAGTAATACTAATACCTTTACCAAGGGTATTATTCTTAGGAAAGGTGTGAGTGTAAATATATATAAAATACAAGTACTGAGGGTGTGGATGAAATACCACTCACATTTTAAAGAGTTACCTCTGTGATGCAATAGAATGTAGGCAAGTGGCAATGGTAGTTCAATCTAGCAAATATCTAAAAAAGATTTTTATATACAATCAGTTTCAATCATAGTTTGGACTGGTGCACACTGTATGTTTGCAGTTAAAACATATTTTAAGGCTAGTGAATCTGTAATTATTAAACAGAGCTTTTCATGGTAAATTCATATTGATGCTGTCCTGGATAGAAAATCAGTACTGCTATGGGTTGAAAATTCTATGCTGATACACTTGGATACACAAATCTGTGTCTTCTCCAACTCAGCTATGAATAAAATAGTTGGGCAGACTGTACTCTTTAGCCTTGGTAAGGTAACCAGTCCTTGGAGAAGGAAAGATTCTAAATTGAAAACCTGTAGAATACTGTTCCAAAAATCTATGGTACACCATTCATCTGATATGTGATCCAACAAAGGCTTTCATTACTATAAAGAAATCGCTTGTTTAGTTCAGGTTGGTTGGCTGGGTTTTATAGCATATCAACCCTTTGATTTGGTTCGGTTTTATGGCATATCAACCATTGTAGGTCAATTTAATACCAAATCCTTTTTATGCATATATTAAATATATGATTTCTAAACATATTTTGTTGATAACATTTTTAAACAAGTTTGAGCACATTTTTTGGCACACATTTAAGTAGTTTCACTGAATTTCAAACACTTCAGTTTAGCATGAGTACAGAGTTTTTTGTTTATATTCAGTTAAATGTAAAAACTGTTTTATTTCAAAGAATTCAATTTAGCATAGGTACAGTTCACCTTCAAATAATTCAGTTTAGCATGTCAACAAAGTTAAATGGTTCCGACTATTACAATGTATCACTTACAATTCAAATAAACATCCGTCATAAACAATTCAGTTTAGCATAAATACAGTTTAAAAGTCAAACAATTCTATTTGACCCATAAATAGCTAGGTTGGTTTGTTCGGTTTTATGGCATATCAATCTTTGTAGGTTATTTAACGCTAAATCCATTTTTATGTAAATAGTCAGTTCTATTCTAAACAATTCTGTTTAGCATGAATACAGAGTTTAATTGTCAAAAACATTTCTATTTCAAGCTATTCAGTTTATTCAAATAGTTCTAATTCAGTTTAGTATAAGTACAGATTTTGTTAACACTGTTAAATGTCAAAACAGTTATATTAAACAAATCAGTTTAGTGTAATTACAGTTTCAATGTCAAAAAACAGTTCCATTTCAAATAATTCAGTTTAGCATAAGTACGCAATTGAAATGTAAGTATGGTTTAATTGTCAAAATCTTTTCTATTTCAAGCTATTCAGTTTAGTCAAACAATTCAGCATCCATAGATAGGACTATCAGGTGCTACCACTATGGGCTAGAGTCAACCTGGAAGTAATGGCAATGAAGGGGTACTCACATTCCCCAAAGCTCCAGTATTACTGTAGCCTTACCATCAAACTGTTTAGCGTCATATCCAAGACACTCATTGGGGTAGTCTTACCCCTCTGCAGAGATGCAATCAGCTGACTGGGCCAAATAACCCTTTAGAGCTTATATAATCCCATATCCTGTTCATACATACACATCAAATATATATTGTTTGTAAAAAAAATAGTTTGTTGGTAACATTTTAAAACAAACCAGAGCTCATTTGTTTACACACAGTTAAATTGTTTCATGTATTGCTACTTAACGCTAACAAATCAATGTAACATCAGCCATTTGTACACAGTTAAACAGATCTATTTGCCCCATAAATGGGAAGCAAACAGATGCTACCACTCTGGATCAGAGAGTAATGGTAAGGTAAGAGTTACTCCACATTCCCCAAAGCTCCAAGACTGGAGCCTCAACATCAGATAGTTAAGTTTCATAAACAGGACACTCATTGGTGGGGGGACAGGTGTCCTACCCTACTGTAGAGATGTAGTCAGCATATTCTACAACCCTTCCCCAGCCAACTGGGCTGTTGTGTAGTTCATTTTCTATGCTTCAACTTACTTAATGATCGAATTGATGTGGTTGTTTATTTTTTTTGTTTTACAGTGTATTCAACTCTTTTTGGGTTATTTAATACCAAATTAAGTCATTTTGATAAAAGTTCAAACAATTCAGGTACAGATTTTTTATTTACTCACAGTTAAATGTCAAAACAGTTCCATTTCAAACAATTTACTTTAGCATAAGTTTGCAGGTTGAATGTCAAAACAGTTCTAGTACACTGTTTCAATGTCAAAAAATGTTTTATAGCAAACAATTCAGTTTAGCGTCAATACAGTTTAGTTCTATTTGATCCATCGATAGGACCTAATCAGTTGCTACCATTCTGAGCCAGAATGGAACTAGGAGTGATGGCAATGAAGGGGTACTCTGCATTCCCTAAAGATCCATTACCATCAGAATGCTTAGTGTCATATCCAGGATACTTGTTGGGAGAGTCTACCCCTCTTCAGAGAAGCAGGCAATCAAATTGATGGGTGAACATATCATGTTTATGATATTCCCACATCGATTTGATCATTAATAGTAAAAGAGTAAATGATATAAGAAAAACTTCACATGAAATATTAAAGCTCTACATTTATTAAATATAAATGATGTAATCATAGGTACATAAAATGATCTGTATAATATATAAATTTGGATTCTGTGTGTAAACATATTTTTAATGTAAAAACTATATGCAGCTTATGTTTCTTCATATATGGAATCGAGTGACTACGATGTTGGGTGTAGACCAATGATTAAAAATCACTTTTTAACAATTTGAATTAATGATCATCACAAACCCTTTTGCATGACAATCAATTTCAAATGTGAAAACCAATAATCAGATACTCTTGTAGTTTCTTCTGTACTCTTTATAATTATCAATCTTTGTGGGTCATTTAATGCCAAAGTCATACTCGTAGATTAACAGTAGTGATATTATTTAACTAATAGCTGAAGGAAGTTCATTAGTCTGAAAGGGAATGTGAAAGGGATGGTAATTTTTTTTTTTTGTTAATTTGTAAGATTTGATATCAATTAGTGAAAATTAATAAAAATTAAGATTTGATATCAATTAATAAAAAACAATTACCATCCACACAGGCATCAGATAATAGATTTTCCTATTGTTAAACTGAAAGTAGTACTAAAGGGTTTGTTCAATGATTTTAAATGTTTAAAAAGTTTTTAAAAACTTATCATTGGTTAGCATTTAACCATATATATATATATATATATATATATATATAATAATAATAAAAAAAGAGAAAGAGAGGTTACTTTTTTTGTTTATGCTTTACATTCAATAAGCTTTATTAATGTCTTCAGTTCAAACTAAATTCCTTGAGAAAGACGTGAAGCTAACGGTAAGAATGCCATGTGAAGGTTTTTCAGTTGGGTATTATATCATCAATTCCTCCCTTTTCCTTCTTGGGCTCACCCACCTCCACCATTAATAGAGTGGAACGCTTATTGTCACACAGAGGACACCGGATTTGTGCGATACCCGCAATGCAAGGAGTGCATTTATGGGTTCTGCACAATGATATTAAATACATCAAATACAATTGTTTTCATCTTACCAAATGCATTTATATGGCAGGACTAGAATAAAAAAATAAAAATGACAAAAAAAAAACACAAAATCAAAAAGATGAAAGATATTTAAAAAAAAAAAAAAAGACATCTTCTGTTAATACTGCTTTATCGGATGTTTCATTTTGTGTCATTTGTCGTGATGTGATGCCAAAAAGTAGAAAGAACAATATGAAATGAAACAAAACAAAAACTAAAGTAAAAAGAGTTTGCCACGGAATTTTCCATTACACCTTTGATGCTTGAAAAAGGCTGCATTTTTATTTCATTCATTTATGATAATGCAATGTAATCTGATGTCGAAGAGATACCTTTTGACAAACATGGATTTAATTCAGAGTGCTAAGTTAAGTGACTTTATAAATCATATAAATCTGTAGGCATATTCATACACACATGTATGTGTATGTTAATGTATACATATTTTCTTTTGTATATTTGTATCCATAAATTTGTATGTAAGAAAAACACACACATACACGGATTATTTCCTGAATCTGATATTTAAAACAGATAGATGCTAATCTCATTTCATCTTGTGCCAATAAGAAGAAAAGTGCCATGTTTGTGTGCCAGAGTGTATTTCCACTAATATATAATTAGTTATATACATTATTATACATAACAGCAAACTTGTATTCAACTGACAATGTATATATAAATTTTATACAGCTGCTATTGAAAAAAACAACAGCAGCAATTCCCTCAACAAATCCTTCATCAGATGACCTTGGGGTCAGGCATATATATATATATATATATATATATATACACACACACACAGACATGCGAGATTAAATGATAATAAAAAAATTAATACGAAAGAATTATGCATCAGGTTTAAATGATGTAATCTCAAGTATTTAAAATGTTTGCTGCAGTGTCTGTATTTTGTGGGGTATTTTTTTGTGTGTATATAAGTAAATGTTGGTTGGTCATTTGGGTTTTATGGTACATCAACCTTTGTAGGTTATTTAATGCCAAATCCATTTTTATACATATAGTCAGTTCTATTTCAAACAATTCAGTTTAGCATGAAAACAGATTTTAATTGTCAAAACATATCTATTTCAAGCTCTTCAGTTTATTCAAATAGTTCTAATTCAGCTAATTCAGTTTAGTATAAGTTCAGATTTTGTTTACACACAGTTAAATATCAAAACAGTCCTGTATTAAACAATTCAGTTTAGTGTCTTCAATGTCAAAAACAGTTCCATTTCAAACAATTCAGTTTAGCATATGCACACAGTTTAAAAGTAAGTACAGTTTAATTGTCAAAAATATTTCTATTTCAAGCAATTCAGTTTAGTCAAACAGTTCTAATTCAAACAATTCAGTTTAGTATAAGTATGCAGTTAGTTCTATTTAACCCATAGATAGGGCCCTATCAGGTGCTACCATTCCGGGCCAGCGTGGGCCTGGGAGCAATGGCAATGAAGAGGTTCTCCACATTCCCCAAATCTCCAGCATTACTGAAACATCACCATCAGATTGTTTAGGGTCAAATCCAGGACACTCGTTGAGGTGGGTGTCTTAGCCATCTGCAGAGATGCAGTCAGTGTATTCTACTGCCCTAGCTGACTGGGTAATATATAAGTAAAGTTGGCAACTTTTGTCAAGGGTGAACCAAAGGCTCCCTTTTGAATAGTTACTACACCCATATGGAGGTGAGTGGGCATAACTCTTTTCCCTGGATTGCTCCACTTTACCCTTAATACATACCTTATGTTAAGAAGGGAGGTATCAAATACTATTTTTTTGAGTTTTTGGTATGACTTCACCTGATACTGAAACCCTGTCTTCTTGGCCACTGGCAAACACTCAACCAGCCAAGGCTTATTTATACATATACGACAGAGAGGGAGAGAGATTACTTGAAATGTAAAATGTTTGTTACAGTGTCTATGTTTGGTGGGGAGGCTGAGTGTGTGTGTGTGTTTGTGTGTATATATATATATATATATATATATAAAAACATATATACACTCAGGGAAAGAGAGAGAGAGAGAGAGAGATAACTTTTTGGTTCATACTTTATATTCAATAATTACTATTTACCTCTATTGTTCAAACTAGATTCCTTGAGAAAGAAGTGAAGGATAACAATAAGAATACTATGTGAAAGTTTTTCATGTTTTATATCATTAACTTATGCAAGATCACTACAAATTCATTGAGTTCCATGATTATACTGTTGCTTCTATCTAGAAAAGAAGAACTGATCATAATTAGCATTCCACTGTTATCACTTAAAAAAAAAAATTTTTTTAAGTTAAAATCACATTCAGCATAAATACAGATATTATGAAATATTTATTAAGCTGCAAATTGAACTGAAAATTGCTTTACGTGGTGTTGTTTAAGATGAAATAAACAAACCAGTGATTTTTTTTTTATATATGATATGTGAAATAGCATGAACATTTTATAACTCTTGGTCTTGGTGAGGCCAAGACCTTTTCAACATATAGTTAAAGTATGGACCGCTGCTGAGAAGTTACTGACTACATGAAAACCAATATCTAATGAAATAGGAATTCTTCCAAACTGTAGTTGAGTCAGTAGTACTCTATGGTTGCACTCTTTAGACTAATGAAATATTTAGAGAAAAAACTAGATGACAATTACACAATGATGCAGCATCCAACAAAATAAAAGAATATTACTGAATATGACAAGCACTGGAAAAAGATGGATGATGCAAATGGTCAAAATATAATGTGGATTTCACAGAAGGAGTTAAAAAATATAACACATGGCGAAAAGAGAGATCTTGTAAAGATTGAGTTTTTAATGATAAACAATAATTAGCAGGAAACCATATTGCTGCAATGGTACAGAATATAATCTTCCAAAGTTTAAAAAAAAAAAAATCAATGATTTGAAATAGATAATTCATTGATATATAATTAGATGTTATTTATTATCTTTATAGATAAAAAAAAATAGCTGAAATACCCATTTGTGCAGGTCAAGATTTGGATAGTAGATAGTAATTGGAATAAAACTATTCTTTAATATAAAAGGTGAGTTAGTGCTTGTTGCTTTGATTGGTGTCAAGTTATATTAACTTTATATATAAAAACAAAAAAACACTAGTGCATGAAAAGTTATAGAATAGACCTAAAATATAAAAATTATATTCCAAAGTTGCTCCCTTACAGTTTCATCTGAAAGAAACAGAAGTAAAGTGGCATGACAACAGGAGTTAAAGTTGGAAAATTTATCACATGGCATATGTGTGCCCACATGGTCCAAAAAATATTTTTGTTGCTGTTTTTGCATTATATATAAGTCCTGAAAAGAATTTTAGAACTTGTATGAAATATCTTTGTAGAGATACTGATGGTATCTTCAAGCAGTACCAATTGTTTGACATTAAGACAAAAATGTATTGTGCAGAGTGTAGAAACTAGAGCTGATTGGCCTTAGATGAACCAATAGAAATGGTCTGATTGGGTTTGCAGGGTGCTTACTCAATAGTGTCTTTACTAGAATAGGTACAACAGAAGCTGCTAAAAGGGAGGACCACAAGGATTGTCATAGAAAGAGATGGATGAAGAGGTTGAGTCTATGGATTATTGCTATTAGAATGTGATCAGAGAAAGGATCAACAGGATGATGAAAGACCTCAGTTCTCTGATGAATACTGACAATGTATCCCAGCTCATTTATAAGATAACTTTAGGAATCAAAGTACCCAACAGAGACTGGTAATGTAGCTAGTATATATATAATTTACTTTTCTGATTGATCATTTAATAAGGTTGTCTTCACTAGTAATTTTAAAAAAATTGCAAACTTGACTGCTTTGTTGGTCTAGGCCTATTTTTTTGTGAGTTCACAACATACATACAAATATACAATTTAGAAAAGGAGGATTTATTTTTATTTACAAATTCAATACAAGAAGTTAGATCAACTTACCTTTATTCTTCTTTTCTACCTCCTCCTCCTTTTTTTTTTTTTTGACCTCTTCCATTAATACTGATACCTCCAGATTTTTATTGTTTTTCTTCTTTCCTGCCACTTTCTTTTATCTGTTTTCTTTTTTCAATTGGGTAGATTTTTTAATGCTTATCTTCTCTATGATACAGAGAATCCTTATGAAATACGCCATTCAAAACAAGAGAAAGGCCTTCAGAACACAATATGCAAACATTAGAAGATTGTACAACATTACCTAATTTTATGGTATTACCAATATGCCAGACATTACACCAACAAATTGATTAAAAACAAAGACCAAAAAATAAATTAATAGAATTAAAAAGAATTAAAAATAAAATACCAATGGATCTCAAAAATCAGTACTTTCTCACCTTCTTCCAACAGAGCAGTCTTTTCTAGTGCTTCAAATGCTGGTTTTACATTCTTTTTTAAGAATTTGTGTCAAAATTGGCAAAACTTTGGGAAATCAATTAAAAGGGGGGATGAGGTTGAATCAAATCTGAGCCAAAACACTGTAAATGAAAATAATCTTACCAGACTTGTGAAGTATGTTCTGCAGGCAGGTGAAGGTGATGGATGAAGGTGGAGCGAGAGAGAAAGAGGGGAATATGTGTTACTTCTGATTTTCTATCATCTTTTTAGGTTTCAGACACATCAAGGCCAAAGTTCTCTGTATGTGTAAAAAATTAATTTTCAATCAAAAGCTTTTTAGACTTTGTGGTGTTATCATCATCAAAAAAAAAAAAAAAAAAAAAAAAAAGTAATCATTCTACTAACCACCATACATCACCATCATCATTAACATTATCATTGTTTTGAGTTCTATTTTTTTTCTTTTATTGCTGCCAATATTTTATCTCATTTCAATGTGCTCGAAAATACCCAACTGTAAAGCAATAATGATGATATTAACAACCACAAAAGAAGTATTATAATGTTGATGAGAATGCTCAGGTCAATATAATTCTCAAAAACAAGAGTGATTTTAATATGTCAACCTGCCTAGGGTTATTTCATGCCTAAAGGTTAAGGAATGTTGATCATTATAGGATCATATTTACATTGTTTTTACATAGTTGGTTTAAGATTTGTTTTTTTTTTATTGCACACAATCCTATCAAATAATTTTAAATGGCAATAAAGGGGTACTGCATCTAAAATAAAGATCAGATGACATTAGGTCTATGCAAAAGTTTCCAAGAGAATCTTTCACCCAATATTACTGAAATCTTTGAAGGTTCTTTGAATTTTAAAAACTAAAAATTAATTGCACAAGAAATAAAGAATTTACTCAGCCACTCCCCTCTGCCACAGCAGAATGCAACACAAATTTACTTTTTATGCAGAGTAAAGCTTGTTTAAAATCAAAATGTTTCAACTAGACTTGTTGCCAAACCAAGGCTAGAGAACCCAGTCAGCTCTCCTATTTAACCATAACTCAAATAAGAGATAGATTAATGCTCTTCCCAAAGGCATTAGCACATCATAGTATGCCACTGGAATAAATGCCTGTCACCAGCTGGCACAAAAGTTTATCTGTGGTATCTTTTGGCTATTTTAATGGCATATCAACTTTCTTGGGTTATTTAATGCCAAATTCATTTGTTTTAGAACAGTACTGATACTATTTAATCCAGAGAGGGGAAGATAAAAGGGTTCATACCTTTCCCGGGTTATTTATCTGAAAGTGAAAGTAATAGTGTGACTGGAGTCCAAACTTGTGCATTACGATTCCACAGGCCAGTACTTTAAACATTACATCATAGGAACACTT